>JASDQU010503448.1:35801-47757 GCA_032191745.1 Picea mariana | reverse complement strand
GAGGTGAATGAGGCCCTTTAAGCATGCAATGGAGTGTGATGTAAATATTGTTTTGAATGAAGCGTAGCCAACATATCTTTATTTTTAGAGATAAGCTACCCCATTCTTACAATTTGAGTTCTAAAGTGTTTTTCTCTCTTATTCATTAATAGAAGTTGGGTTTCACTGTATTTCTGTGTTCTCTGCTATATTTTTGTGTATTTCATTGTTATATCTTTGTTATATTTCTTCCTTCATGTCATTCTCAAAATAACCTGGATCAATGGTATGAGAGAAGTATTCTCCTTGTCATTTCCTAGAGTAGGTCCTCAACTAGGTCAAGGTATAGAGATTTGGGTCTCGAGCTAGTTTCGATTGAGGACAACCTCTCCCGCTAACCCAAGTGACCTCCCATAGTGGAAGAAAAGAGAGATGACATAGTAGTATATCCTTTCAAGACATTTCTCGAGGAATCTCTCATGTGACAAAGGAACAAGATGATGGAAAACTTCGCTTAGATCCTTTGAATATTACCAATGGCAGTGGTTGAGGCATCTTCGACAAGCAACCATTTTAAAGGTATGACACCCTTCAAGGTACAAGTCAATTTTGATATCTCCTTATTTGAAGGACAAACAGATGCAAATTCTCTAGATAAATGGTTGAATATTCTAGAAGGTTATATTTCCTTCAAAAAAATTTCCGATAGTGAAAAGGTCACCTTCGAGCTCCTTAAATTCCTTCCCCATGTTAGATCTTGGTGGGAAGGTTACTGGGAGAGGTACATCACGAATAAATCTACACCATTCAAGAGAGAACCCACTTGGGAAACCTTTGTAGATTCCCTAAAGGAGGATTTCTACCCTATCAGAAACTATGATGATCGGTACATGATATGGGTGACTCTACATCATAAAAGATATCAGATGATGTCAGAGTACATTAACATATTTCATACCTTGCGCTCAAATTTGGGTATCAAATACTTTGAACGACACCTGGTTTTGAAGTATCATAGTGGTCTGTACAGGTACATCCATACAGAGATGGATTTATTGGACATCTCCTCATTGGGAGTTTCTTATCGATATGCAGTCAAAATTGAGTAGAAATTCAAGCAGAAGAGTAAGCGAGAGTCCAGGTTTGAAAATACGCCAAAAAAAAATCATGGAAAAGGAAACCCTAACTCACATAATGAAGGAAAGAGAAAGGAAGGCCAACCTCAAGAGAGCCAATCCAAGATGTAGGAAAACAAGGGTAACGAGAAGTCTAATAAAGACACTGGAAAGTGGTGTGAGTTACACAAAATTCCTTGGCATAACACTTATGAATGTCACTCGAAACGACCATTGGTGGCCGAGATCAAAGAAAAAGAATAAAAAATAGACTCAGACTTTGGTTCAAAAAATAATAAATGGAAACAAATCATTGATGCAGAACCCACTGCTACCATCATGGCCACAACAATACAACTAGAATAACCAAAGGATATTGAGGAGGGGGGGAACCGCTTCCACTCTCAGATGTGGGTAAAGTGGACCTCATTGCATTTCATTGTTTACAATGAGATTTAGAAGAACTTGATATCAATCGAGGTTGTCAATATATTGAAGTTTCTAATGATGCCATACCCCCAACCATACATCATCGGATGGTTGAGCCAGGGATGAGACATCCTTGTCAGCTAGAAGTGTTGTTTATCCTATGGAATCAAGCCCTTCAAGGATGAGGTAGTGTGTGATGTTTCCCCACTTGAATTCTGTGATGTTCTTTTAGGACAACCATATATGTGGAAACATAATGATATCTATGAGTCTCGACCCCACAATGCCATTTTTAATCTGGGAGGTCAACTCTACAGTGTACCATAGGTAGTTCCAACCACTACCACTTCATTTATCTCATAAAAACAATGCCACAAAGTAATATCCCATACCAAAAAGTTTTTCCTCTTCACGATCCAGTCATATGGTGAATAGAAGGTTAATGAGACCATTGCAGCCTCGGCCTCAGCCCAAGACGTTTCTATCCAACAGAAGCACATTGACAAGATTATAGAGGAGTAAAAAGAGAATGCAAGTCTTCCATATGTTACACATAGCTCTATTGGCCACAACCCTTTTCAGGTGTGCTTGGGGTTCCAACCATCAATCCCCATTTATATAGCTCTTCATGCTACATCTTCACTGATAGAGTCCTCCCACACTCAGACCAATGCATATCATGCAACCAGATCTGTTGAATGGATCCAATACCTTCAATAGGTTCATGACATCCTTCCATAGGAAAAGTATAAGCATGACATCTACTTCAACAAGGAAAGTGACTCACCAAGGTTTAGATTCAACATAAGTTTCCCCATATCCCAATGGAACTTGGTGCAATGGGGAGAATTTCGTCCTAAAGGGGGAGGAATGATCTAGGTGGATCTCGGGTGCCAACCACCTTTTCCACTGAATCAACGTTTCGAGCCTATGGTTTTGATAAACCATGATATTCACCCTTTTGATAGGTAATGGAATGTAATACCATCTTCATTTGTTAATGAAAGACATAATGTAATAAGTTCCTAGTGGTCTTATGTGCATTCCTACAACATAGCATTAATACATCGGATCCCATTAAAAATCCACAGTTAAGCATGCTCGTGCTAGAGTAGTACTGGGATGGGTGACCACCTGGGATGTCCTAGTATTTTACATACCTATGAAATTTTATAAACTTAGATTAATTTATCCCACATGCATCATGGGAATTGTTCTCCTCTCACTCTCCCATAAATAATTGAGGTGAAGGAATCCCTTTAAGTATGAAATGGAGTGTGATGTAAATATTTTTGTGAATGAAGCATAGCCAACATCTCTTTCTTTTCGGAAATACGCTACCCCATTCTGCCCGTTTGTGTTCTATAGTGTTTTTCTCTCTTATCCATTAATAGAAGTTGGGTTTCATTGTATTTCTATGTTCATATTTCATTGTTATATATTTTTTATATTTCTTCCTTCATGCCATTCTCAAAATAATACAGATTATTTATAAGCTAAGGAAAGGAAGGATTTTCTATCTCTCTGACCCGTCTTGGAATTTTTAGCATCCAATTGACCAAGTTATCCTTTAGTGCCTCCTTCAAAGAAACCCTATCCTCTATTATGAGGTATGAGATTGTATTTAGAAGTCTTAAATGAGGGGGATCCTTCAATAGAAGCAAGCACATGCACCTATTGTGGAGGAGAGAGATGGGGATCCATAGGCTTGGAATCCATGGAGCGGGTCTCTCCTAAACCTTCTAGAGGGATAAGGGAGGATATATATGGTTTTTGAGAAACTAGATAAACTAGAGAGAAAAGAGCTTCAATTGTTTTCCAAATCATTCCCTCAACCTACCTCCTAGTTCCCAATAAGAATCTGACTAGTGGAAATAATAGGAGAGGGTGGAGGTGAAAAGTTATTACATGAAATCATCGTAGAATATTATTGATGAGGAAATCCTAAGGAAGGGCCTTACTACTCTTGATATGGATCCTTTGTTGGAATTTTCAGAACTAGGTTATCAACTTGAGGAATATCCTGAAAGTTTTGTGTTTGGGTTTCTTCCTGAAAAAAGTAGGAGATGGGTCATATGAGGGTGGAGAAGTCTTTCGAACCCAAACTAGTGATTTTGAGAGAAAAATATTTTACCAAATTTCCATATTCATGGAATCTCCCACATTTGAAGGGAATCCCTTCATAATTGAGGGTCTTGTAGAAAATAGTTGGACCTTTTTNGAAACTAGATAAACTAGAGAGAAAAGAGCTTCAATTGTTTTCTAAATCATTCCCTCAACCTACCTCCTAGTTCCCAATAAGAATCTGACTAGTGGAAATAATAGGAGAGGGTGGAGGTGAAAAGTTATTACATGAAATCATCGTAGAATATTATTGATGAGGAAATCCTAAGGAAGGGCCTTACTACTCTTGATATGGATCCTTTGTTGGAATGTTCAGAACTAGGTTATCAACTTGAGGAATATCCTGAAGGTTTTGTGTTTGGGTTTCTTCCTGAAAAAAGTAGGAGATGGGTCATATGAGGGTGGAGAAGTCTTTCGAACCCAAACTAGTGATTTTGAGAGAAAAATATTTTACCAAATTTCCATATTCATGGAATCTCCCACATTTGAAGGTAATCCCTTCATAATTGAGGGTCTGGTAGAAAATAGTTGGACCTTTTCGAATGATAATTGAATCTTCCAAACCCTTGGAAAGGTCAAGGCCTACCAAAATTTTGGCCATACCCATGTATCCTATATCCTAAAAGGAATTATGTGCTTCATAAAAGAGTCCCAAATAGTTTCTAATTTCATTAAAGACAACTTCAGACTAGAGAATTAGTGGAAGTCCATGATTACTGACCTTGGAGTAAAGTTAAGGTGAATCAAGCAGGTGTGAAATTCCAAGATCCACTTTATATATATATATATATATATATATATATATATATATATTTGTAAATAAAAAGAGAGAATATATTACCTTGTGCTCATAAAGAAACATTTCTCAAAAGATAACAACCATAACAACCAGACTTTCCACTTGTTTTGCCATGGGTGTGGAAACCAAAACATGTGGCATTGTGCATGTTAAAGACACTTGTCTGAGAACTGTGCATCACTTTCCACCTATTCTTCCATGAAAAATAGAAACCAGAATAGGCGGTCTGAACCAGAGGTCTTTGATAACAAAAAAACAAAACTACTAACACTAGAGGTTCTTGAAAACTATTAATAAAAACAACCAACACCAGATAATTGACAGTAGGAGAATTAAAAATGAGGCGAACCTGAACAAATGTCCTGACTGACGATGAAGGCATAAGGCTGATTACAAGTCAGGAAAAGACTCTTTGTAGGGTCATCTGAAATCGAATTGAACAGGAAATCCATGTGGTTGCTCAGAAGGTTCTAATGGTACCTTTGTTCTGCAAGGTCCCTCCTTATCTCGAATATGAGATCGAGATGACCAGATGTAAGTCTGCATGTTGGGGGAAAGGATGTCTGTATGGGACCTTCTACTTTGGAACCTCAAGAGATTCATGTTCATGCCAGAATTCACCCCAATGAATTTTTGGATCTACTACTGCGAAGTCAGTTGAATCTGGTAGTCGCGAAGCAAGCTCCTATTCTATCAGACAACCTGTCATGAGAAACTCATTTGTGCTTGTCAGAGTAGTTCCATCACCACCATCATATTGCATTGAAATTTACTCACCAACAACTTGCAAGTGTTGAGGAATATCCACCCAGTGCATAGGAATTTACTCCTCCACGATGCAACTTCCGTAATTTGGCTTCGGGATTAGCAAATGAGGCACTGCCTGGGTTTCCATGGCCCAATTATTATCATAGAAGGGAGGGAGAGCCATATTTTCTTTTGGGGAGGTCTGGAGAGCCATGGGACCCATTTGGCGGTGTTGACCTTCTTGGCTATAGTAGGTTGGCCTGCGTTTGGGCTTGCCTCTTTCACGGGGCATGTGAAGGCCAGACACTATGGAGGAGATGAAGAGGTGCAGGTGAGAGGGAACATAAATAATAGAATCATGGGAGAGAAGAGTCAAGTTAGCCGAGGAATAATGGGAGGTCGAGGGTGGAAGACATAAGTGAAACCAACGAGGAAAGATAGAACTCTATGTAATAACTAGCGAGGTGATGACCATAGAGGCTATGAATGCTGTAGTGAAATGGGTGGAGGCCATCGTACCAGTTCCCATAAGACGGATGTGAACTACCATTAGAGTTGTTGGATTGTCCTAACAATCTAATCTTTGCTCTATGTAAATGTGTATTATCTTAATTGAATTGGGTAGGGTGCCAACAACGAGGGGATTTAGTTGCCTCTACTGCCAGCACACCATATGGCATGCATGCTCCAGGTGGCAGCCCATCGGGGGGGGGCACTTTTTTATATATAAGGTCCATTATTCACCTCCATTATTTGTCATTAACCTTTGAAGTTAATGTCCATATTGTTTTTCTACAAGGTCCTTGTAGGCCAAAAACTTGTCAAATACTTTTCTCTTAATTTTTAAGAAGTAAACCCAATTGTATCTGGAGAAGTCATCAATGAAATTTAAGAAGTAATTTCTCCCATAGAAATAAGGAGAATATAGGACCACATGAATCACTATGAACAAGATGCAAAGGGGCCAAGGTGTGCCATGATGCACGYTTGWAAGAATTGTCCCAWTGATGTTTGTTGAGAACAAAACTGACACAAACACCATATCTACAATAAACAAGAGGAAGAACACTCACCATGTGTTGATTACATAGTTCCTACAATGAGAAGTATTCTATATGACTGAAACGCTTATGCCAAATTTTTCTCAAGTCATCGCCATGGGAAACAAAAACTGATGGAAATGATGATGACCCAAATTTGTCAAACTTGTACAACCTGGTAATATCATCAATAAGTCAAGTTGCAAGAAAATGCTTAAGATCTTTTAAATCCTTGATTACAATTGGGTGAGGTGAAAAATATATGGTTTTTTCCTCACTTGAATGAGTGATCTGATATACTGATAGAAGGTTGTAGGAAATACTTAGAACACATAATACATCATTGAAATGACCATTGTCTATCTAAACTGTTTTAAAACCTACAAAACTAAGAGATATATCATCACCAACAAATATTTTCTTGGTGTTACATTCATTAAGAGTAGAAAAGATGGATTTATCCTTGGCCATATGATAATATTCTGTAGAATCAATCAATCATCCATCAGAAGAAGAAGTAGAAGTTTCATTGAAGGAGAAACCAGAGGTAGAAAGTGCATGTCCATGAGAAGAAGATGAAGAAGAAAAAATATTTTTGTTGTTCTTATTCATTGTTTCTTCTAAGGATTCCATCTTCTTAAAAAAATTATATTCCACATGACCATGTTTCCCACAAAAGTTTCAATTTTTGTCACTAGTCTTCTTACTTTTGGATTTTTCTCCTTTGTCTCCATTAGGACTAGAAGTTGGAGGAGAGGGTTTGGGACCCTTTTTTTTCTTATTTTTCTGGTGAGGATTTTTCTTTTTGGGATTCTTGGATTTATCTTTTAGCTAGGCCACTAAGGGTTTGTTGGATGTACCTACATTGTTGATCAATCCAAGTTGCACAAGCCTACATTTATCTTGAATGAGAGCATCACAAAAGGAATCAAGGGTGGGTTCTATATAAGCACTCCCGAGAGATTCTCTAGTGGCATAAAAGGTAGATACAGAGACAACATATGCAATACCAAGATTAGCAAGAATAACATAGATGCACCAGTCTTCCTTCAGACCTAGTTTGTAGTTTATACATAAAATTCTAAGTGTTTTGACTTAGATAAGCAATATTCAATGCATGAACATTGGTAATTAAATTCATTAACTAGTTTTTTTTAACTAGTGGGATCAAATAATATTTTGTTTACCAAACACAACTTGAATCTTTTCCAAATCTTCATTGGGAGCATCAAGTCCTTGAAGGTGAAACCTTAAATCAGGAGAGATGGACATTTTGATTAGTCCACGTGCTTCACAATTTTTATTATCCCATTTGAATTTATTTTCATCATCAGTTGGTTCTATCTATTTTCCCAAGGTAATTTGGTACAATACTTTACTTCTTAATACATCCTCCGTATGGGATTTCCATGACAAGTAGTTGGTACTGGTAAGTAAAATATCACTGGGATAAAACATATTAAATATGCAAATAATATGGATTTAAATTCTTTAGATCATATGAAGAATGAAATGATATACAACCAAAATGATAGTGAATAACAAAAAAATATAGTGAAACCCAACTTCTATTAATGAATAAAAATAACAAAATATTGTAGACACAAAATGGATAGAATGGTGGTATATTATCTCTAAATAGAAAGAGAAAGAACACATAAATATGGTGAAACCCAACTTCTATTAATGAATAAAAATAACAAAATATTATAGACACAAATTGACTAGAATGGTGGTAGCTTATCTCTAAAGAGAAAAAGATTTTGGCTACACTTCATTCGCAACAAGATTTACATCACACTCCATTGCATACTTAARGRACATACTTAAAGRAAATCCTTCACCTCTATTATATATGAGAGAGTGAGAGGAGAATAATTCCCATGATGCATGTGGGATAAATTGGTCTAAGTTTACAAAATGTCATAKCCATGTAAAACACTAATACTTCTTGGGCGATCACCCATCCTAGTACTACTCTATCCAAATAAMACTTAACTATGGATTTGTAATRGGATCCRATGTATTAACACTATAGGAATGTACATAATACCATCAAGAAATCATTACACGATGACTATATGTAACACACCCACGATGGGGCAATAAAATAAAATAAAAACATTTCATCCTCCTTTCAGGAACAAATCCTCTTTCTCTCTACGGGTTCTTATTTGGAAAGTTTGGGACTCAGCCCGAGCCTCCGGTCAAGATTCTCTGATTCTAAATCAAACGAGACTTTGAGACCATGATAGTCTCACCTCTAAATCCGACACAGGCCCTTTCGGCCTCTGGTGCAGGTCTTATGATACCTGTGACCTTCTCCTTCGCACTTCAATGAAGACTCAGAGTTGGTGTTAGCCCCTTTTCTCTTGGCCTCTCCTCAAATGTGACCTTGGATATGACAACGTGATTGCAAGCGTGACCATAAGAGGTTTATAGTCAAACTACTTTTGGGCCCTCAATCCTCCTCAAGTCTTCATGTGTCCTCCTAACAAAACCACGATTTGGATTGCGGCCCACCCTCGATGTTTTAAACTTCGCACAAATCCTATCCCTACAATTCTATGGGATCGTCAATCTCACGATATTGACAATACTTTCTGAATCGATGGTTCAGATCTGTACCTCTCAAATCTACGAACTATATCTGTCTATCCTAGATCAATGACTATGATATCTTTGCAATTTCGGACTTCGAGGTTTTGAAATCTCAAACCCTCCTTCTTCCATACTTCAACCTTTCGGAGATGATGACCTATAGACACCTGTCCTGCTTGATCAACGGTATTTCTTCCACTTCAGGTGTTTGACCATTCAACCCAAATCAACAATCCTGTAACTCTCTTCTCGATTGACAGTTGAGATCTCCTTTGGGTTTCAGACTTCTGAGATCTCACATCTCAAACCTTTTCCCCAATGAATTTTATGTGAAGGATACAATCCTTTGATGCGTGTCCTCTTGATGTATCGATCGAGGATTACTTTGGGTCTTCACCCAGAGCTCAGAGATTTGCACCACGCATCCTCCGAATCCAACGACTATGAATCACTTTGGGACTTTACCTGGAGTTCACGGATTCATGCCACGTCTACCTTATATTTGTCGGTCCAGGTTCACTTTGGTTCTTGGGCCTTCAGGGTTTGATAATTTCAGTTCTCAAATTGAAACCCCACTACAATCTTCCCAGAGCTCTCGATCTATTGACAAGTGTCCCCTTTCCAATCAATGACTCATGACTCTTTGGATCTTTTGGATTCAGGTGTTTCAACACTTTGACCTTTTCCTTCCTCTAGATCTCCCAACCTATCAACACGTGTCCTCTTGTATCCAACAGTCCAAATTTTCTCTGGCCCTTCGGCTCTCCGTGCTTCGGGAATCTCAAGTTTCAAACTTTCCTCCTCTCAAACTCACGGTATCTGATGGCTCAGATCCACTTTGGCAATCCGACGCTTGAAGTTTACCCCAAACAATCTGACGGCTCAGATCTGTTCCTGTAATCGGATGACTGAGATTCTGCTTCAAGTTTCTGGATCTTCGGGCTTCAGAAACTTCGAGTCTCAAACCTTGATAGGTTCTCTCTCCTGTGCATGCGAACATTAAGACTCATGCACCTTCCTCAAATATGACGGTTGTCGATCCTTTTCACTGTGATCCAACGACCACTATAGCTCCTTTTCACTGTGATCCAATGACCACTATCGCTCCTCCTTCTGAGCTTTTGATTTTCCCCACTTGGAAGACTTATCAGCCTCAAAAGGTTTCAAACCTTTTCTCCTCCTATGAGTCCTACTCTTGGATCTCGTCAACACTTATGATAAGTGTTATCCCTTCTGAGCTTATGAACTTGAAACAAGTTCGCCTCTTGGACCTCATTTTTGCTTCTGAGAAGCACTTATCTCTTCTAAGCTTGGTTCTTAAGGGATCTCGAGTTCCCACATACTCCTTGCGTTAATCTGCTTGCGTCAGATTGATGGTCCACGACCTTCCTTGATCCAACGGTCCATATCACATCGCAACTTCGGGTTTTGGAAGTTTAGTCGCATCAACATGTGATTCTCCCAATGTGTAGAATCTGATCTCGCCAATCCAACGGTCAAGGAGGGTCCTGATAGATCCTTGGATCTATGGTCCAAATCACATCATGACATCGGGTTTCATATTTCAAAGAATCCATCCCCTTCATGATGATTACCAAAATTTGTCAAACTTCCAAGATGGGAATCAAGGCATTAACGTCTACACTCCTTCTTCAAATCAAACGATGGTGACAGACCTTAGATTATCCTGAATATATCTCATTCATTCATATTCCAATCGAACGGATATTCCCTTCCGATATTTAAATCTCTCTATCCTTCCCGAGATTCGTCAGTTATGAAGGACCTAATAACGTTACGCTCTTTCTATTGGGCTTAACTCTTAGAAGAATTTACGCGTACCCCTTGTGCTCATTCGTCAAGTCTAGAAGTTAAGTGGTTCTCAGTTTCTTCTTGCCTCGTAGAGAGACTGCGCATATCTTCACTACCTCTCCTGATCATAACAGACTTCATCCTTCAAGGGACTCAGAATGATTAGGAGTGTCAACATGCATTCATGAAACTGTGTCCAAGGTTGACAGACATATAGTTCATGATTCTAGCTTAATCCACCACAGGATGCAAGCATTTACGACTATAAAACATGTCCTATCCATATGATTTCCTACTTGCCTAATTTCACATTCAAGAAGATACAAAAGAAGGAAATAAAGTATAAATCATTAAGCAAACATAACCATCCCTACAACATTCATAGGATATCCACATTTAACTCATAGTACCATTTAAATACACAATATATGCGATTACTTATCTATTACAGGTGGTAGCCAACTAACTTACTGTGGGTGTTCTTCCTTCCACCCTATCGTAGTCTCAGAGGAATTCATTCTTATCACTCTAGCCACCCCCATTCCAAGCCATAATATCACCAAGGAACTCTCGTAGTTCTCAAGGATTCTTTCTCTATTCAGCTTCTGCTCGGGTTCTGTTCTTTACAAATTTCAAAGATTTCCCTCTGTTATGGACTCAGCGAGGTTTATCAGATGCTCACTCATAATCAAGCTCATGGCCTTCTATTCATTATCCCCTGGAGAGATCCGCGCATCTCCCTTATGAGATTGCACTCTTGTCTCCTGTCTCCTCTCTGGTTTTCCGTGTGTATCTATCTTACCTTCCTTCTTTTGGAAGGTTCCCGACCCATCACGTTCCTTCTATCAGAAGGAAGCTTAGGTCTGCAGGTCTCTGTAGTACTTCAGGCTGCCACTCTGTAGCTATACCATGCTCCCATTCATGGGGGTGGTTGATAATTCAACCACCGGTCCTTTATTCATTAACTGATTTTTCTCCTTGGAATCTGAAGGAGGTTTATCATCCTCATCAAGGGAAATTTGGGGTTATTTGATATAATGAACCCTCTCATATAGTTTTCACATTATTCCTCTAGTGATATCATGGAAAGTACTTTCAAGGCTTCACCCCCACAGTCAGTTATTGGCAACTCAAAAATAATACATTTACATTGTCCACATGCCTTAGCATGATAATTCCTATTTTATGATTAATTACAAATTGGGGGAAACAAGGATATTACACTATAATTGACAAATGGAGATGACATTACATTGTAACATTCCTCATCATAAGGGATAATATCATGGTTTACCAAAACCACAGGCTCA
>JASDQU010503448.1:12275-27964 GCA_032191745.1 Picea mariana | reverse complement strand
ACTTCTTGGGCGATCACCCATCCTAGTACTACTCTATCCAAATAACACTTAACTATGGATTTGTAATGGGATCCAATGTATTAACACTATAGGAATGTACATAATACCATCAAGAAATCATTACACGATGACTATATGTAACACACCCACGATGGGGCAATAAAATAAAATAAAAGCATTTCGTCCTCCTTTCAGGAACAAATCCTCTTTCTCTCTACGGGTTCTTATTTGGAAAGTTTGGGACTCAGCTCGAGCCTCTGGTCAAGATTCTCTGATTCTAAATCAAACGAGACTTTGAGACCATGATAGTCTCACCTCTAAATCCGACACAGGCCCTTTCGGCCTTTGGTGTAGGTCTTATGATACCTGTGACCTTCTCCTTCGCACTTCAATGAAGTCTCAGAGTTGGTGTTAGCCCCTTTTCTCTTGGCCTCTCCTCAGATGTGACCTTGGATATGACAATGTGATTGCAGGCATGACCATAAGAGGTTTATAGTCAAACTAATTTTGGGCCCTCAATCCTCCTCAAGTCTTCACGTGTCCTCCTCACAAAACCACGGTTTGGATTGCGGCCCACCCTCGATGTTTTAAACTTCACACAACTCCTATCCCTACAATTCTATGGGATTGTCAATCTCATGATCTTGATGATACTGTCTGAATCGATGGTTCAGATCTGTACCTCTCAAATCTACGAACTATATCTGTCCATCCTAGATCAATGACTATGATATCTTTGGAATTTTAGACTTCGAGGTTTTGAAATCTCAAACCCTCCTTCTTCCATACTTCAACCTTTCGAAGTTGACGACCTATAGACACCTGTCCTACTTGATCAACGATATTTCTTCCACTTCAGGTGTTTGACCATTCAACCCAAATCAACAGTCCTGTAACTCTCTTCTCGATCGACAGTTGAGATCTCCTTTGGGTTTCAGACTTCTGAGATCTCACATCTCAAACCTTTTCCCTAATGAATTTTATGCGAAGGATACAATCCTTTGATGCGTGTCCTCTTGATGTAGCGATCGAGGATTACTTTGGGTCTTCACCCGGAGCTCAGAGATTTGCGCCACGTGTCCTTCGAATCCAATGGCTATGAATCACTTTGGGACTTTACCTGGAGTTCATGGATTCATGCCACGTCTACCTTATATTTGTCGGTCCAGGTTCACTTTGGTTCTTGGGCCTTCAGGGTTTGATAATTTCAGTTCTCAAATTGAAACCCCACTACAATCTTCCCAGAGCTCTCGATCTATTGACAAGTGTCCCCTTTCCAATCGATGACTCGCGACTCTTTAGCTCTTTGGGATTCAGGTGTTTCAACACTTCGACCTTTGCCTTCCTCTAGATCTCCCAACCTATTAACACATGTCCTCTTGTATCCAACAGTCCAGATTTTCTCTGGCCCTTCGGCTCTCCATGCTTCGGGAATCTCAAGTTTCAAACTTTCCTCCTCTCGAACTCACGGTATCTGATGGCTCAGATCCACTCTGGCGATTCGACGCTTGAAGTTTACCCCAAACAATCTGACAACTTAGATCTATTCATGTAATCGGATGACTGAGATTCTGCTTCGAGTTTCTGGATCTTCGGGCTTCAGAAACTTCGAGTCTCAAACCTTGATAGGTTCTCTCTCCTATGCATGCGAACATTAAGACTCGTGCACCTTCCTCAAATATGATGGTTGTTGATCCTTTTCACCGTGATCCAATGACCACTATCGCTCCTCCTTCTAAGCTTTTGATTTTCCCCACTTGGAAGATTTATCAGCCTCAAAAGGTTTCAAACCTTTTCTCCTCCTATGAGTGCTACTCTTGGATCTTGTCAACACTTATGATAAGTGTTATCCCTTCTGAGCTTATGAAATTGAAACAAGTTTGCCTCTTGGACCTCATTTTTTCTTCTGAGAAGAACTTATCTCTTCTGAGCTTGGTTCTTAAGGGATCTCGAGTTCCCACATACTCCTTGTGTTAATCTTCTTGCATCAGATTGATGGTCCACGACCTTCCTTGATCCAACGGTCCATATCGCATCGCAACTTCGGGTTTTGGAAGTTTAGTCGCATCAACATGTGATTCTCCCAATGTGCAGAATCTGATCTCGCCAATCCAACGGTCAAGGAGGGTCCTGATAGATCCTTGGATCTATGGTCCAAATCACATCATGACATTGGGTTTCATATTTCAAAGAATCTGTCCCCTTCATGATGAATACCAAAATTTGTCAAACTTCCAAGATGGGAATCAAGGCATTAACGTCTACACTCCTTCTTCAAATCAAACGATGGTGACAGACCTTAGATTATCCTGAATAGATCTCATTCGTTCATATTCCAATCGAAAGGATATTCACTTCCGATATTTAAATCTCTCTATCCTTCCCGAGATTCGTCAATTATGAAGGACCTAATAACGTTACACTCTTTCTACTGGACTTAACTCTTAGAAGAATTTACGCGTACCCCTTGCGCTCATTCATAAAGTCTAGAAGTTAAGTGGTTCTCAGTTTCTTCTTGCCTCGTAGAGCGACTGCGCATCATGGATGATTTTAGGGGCTAAATTTCTCTCATGGGCTAATTTTCCATGGTTTTTCCAAAAATGAGATTCGCTATTTTAAAAATTATTCGCCCAAATTCTATAGGATAAAATTATTTTACCCTAAAAATCGCCAAAATTTTATAAAAATTATATAAAATCCTTCGAAATTTGAATATTTTTACAAAAATACCGCCAAACATTTATAGTTGGCATATGAAGGATTAGTAAGATTCGCCAAGGTTTCTACATTTTAAAATAAATTTCCATCCTTAAAATCATCCCTGCTGCGCATATCTTCACTACCTCTCCTGATCATAACAGACTTCATCCTTCAAGGGACTCAGAATGATTAGGAGTGTCAACATGCATTCATGAAACTATGTCCAAGGTTGACGGACATATAGTTCATGATTCTAGCTTAAGCCACCACAGGATGCAAGCATTTACGACTATAAAACATGTCCTATCCATATGATTTCCTACTTGCCTAATTTCACATTCAAGCAGATACAAAAGAAGGAAATAAAGTATAAATCATTAAGCAAACATAACCATCCCTGCAACATTCATAGGATATCCACATTTAACTCATAGTACCACTTAAATACACAAGATATGTGATTACTTATCTATTACAGGTGGTAGCCAACTCACTGACTGTGGGTGTTCTTCCTTCCACCCTACCGTAGTCTCAGAGGAATTCATTCTTATCACTCTGGCCACCCCCGTTCCAAGCCATAATATCACCAAGGAACTCCCCCAGTTCTCAAGGATTCTTTCTCTATTCAGCTTCTGCTCGGGTTCTGTTCTCTACAAATTTCAAAGATTTCCCTCTGTTATGGACTCAACGAGGTTTATCAGATGCTCACTCATAATCAAGCTCACAGCCTTCTATTCATTATCCCCTGGAGAGATCCGTGCATCTCCCTTATGAGATTGCACTCTTGTCTCCTGTCTCCTCTCTGGTTGTCCGTGTGTATCTATCTTACCTTCCTTCTTTTAGAAGGTTCCCGACCCATCACGTTCCTTCTATCAGAAGGAAGCTCAGGTCTACAGGTTTCTGTGATACTTCAAGCTGACACTCTGCAGCTAGACCATGCTCCCATTCATGGGGGTGGTTGATAATTCAACCACTGGTCCTTTATTCATTAACTGATTTCTCTCCTTGGAATCTAAAGGAGGTTTATCATCCTCATCAAGGGAAATTTGGGGTTATTTGATATAATGAAATCTCTCATATAGTTTTCACATTCTTCCTCTAGTGATATCATGGAAAGTACTTTCAAGGCTTCACCCCCACAGTCAGTTATTGGCAACTCAAACAATAATACATTTACATTGTCCACATGCCTTAGCATGATAATTCCTATTTTATGATTAATTACAAATTGGGGGAAACAAGGATATTACACTATAATTGACAAATGGAGATGACATTACATTGTAAAATTCCTCATCATAAGGGATAATATCATGGTTTACCAAAACCACAGGCTCAAAAATGTTGATTTAGTGGAAAAGGTGGATGGCCATCAAGATCCATATGGATCAGTCCTCCTCTCTTAGGAGACAATGGTCCCCATTGCATCAAGTTCCCTTAGAAGATGGGGAAGTTTTTACTGAATCTGAACCTTGGTGAGCCACTTTCCTTGCTAAAGTATTTGTCCTTCTTGTACTTGGAATTATCTTATTGAAGGATTTCATGAACCTATTTTTGGAGGTGTTTTATCCATTCAAAAAATATGGCTACATGATCTACCTTAGTCTAAGTTTGGGAGGAATCTATCGGTAAAGATGCAGTAGGAAGAGCTATATCAATGGGGTCAAATGGATGGAACCCCAAGTAGACCTAAAAATGGATGTGGCCAATAGAGCTATGAAGGGAGATATTATAGTTGTGTTGAACATATGGAAGCTTATCATTCTATGGAAGGGAGCATCTATATATTGGACCATTGCGTAAGGGAGCATCGGGCACCAATTCAATGGAATGCTTGACTTTGTAGTGTGGAGGCACCCCCATGGGTAAAAAATTATCTTTGTGCTCCACTACAATATTATCGAACTACTTCTACTATATAGAAAAGTATTTGTCCAAGGTTGTGGTGATCATAATGACCTTAAGTTCACCTTCTGACCGAATTGTGAAGAGGGAAAACTTTGTCGTCTGAAATATTACTTTGTGGTACTATTTTTTCGAGATCAATGAAATGGTAGTATTCATAACTACCTATGGTATCCTATAAATATGACTCCTTGGAGTAACAATGACACTACAAGGACAAGACTCATAAACAATGCAATGTTTCCACATATATGGTTTTCCTAAAACAATATCACATACTTCAAGTGGGGAGACATTAGGCAGTACCTCATCTTTTAAGGGATTGATGTCATAGGGTGGGCGAGATTGTTGTCTAACGGGGATGTCTCATTCCATACTCAGCCATATGATGGTGTATGGTTGGGTGTGTGGAATTTTTGGGAGCTTCATTCTTTTGACTACCTTAACTAAGATCATGTTCTTTTGAATCCCATTGTCAACAATGAAATACAATGGGGTCCCTTTCACCCACATCTATGAATGGAAGAGGCACTCCACCAACTATGGATCCTCTAGTTTTTTTGGCTGGATTGTTGTGGCCATGATGGTAGTAGTGGGTTCTGCATCAATGATCTGTTTCCATTTATTGTGCTCTGAATCAAAGTCCAAACCAGATTCTGATTCTTTTTCTTTGAGCTTGACCACCGATTATTTTTTTGAGTGACATTCATCGTTGTTGTGCTAGGAAATTTTATGGAACTCACACCACTTTTCGATGTCCTTCGAATTCCTATCATCCTTCTTAGCCGACAGTTTGGATTGATTATCTTGAGATTGAATCTCCTTTATTTTCCCTTCATTAGGGTTTACTTTTCCATGATTTTGCTATGGCGTATTTGCAAACCCAAACTATTGTTTACTCCATTGCTTGAATTTCTACTTTATTTTGACTACATATCAATAAGGTGCTCCTAATGAGGAGATGTCCAATAAATCCATATTTTTTTAGATGTACCTACGTAGGCCACTGTGGTATTTCAGAACTAGGTACTTCTTGGAGTCTCTGATACCAAACTTTGAGCATAAGGTATGGAAGATGTTAGTGTACTCCGACATCGACTGGTCTCTTTCCTGATGAAAACTCATCCATCTCACATACTGGTCATCATATCTTACAACAAGGCATAAATCCTCCTTGAGAGAATCCACAAAGGTTTCCCATGTGGGTTCTCTCTCTAATGGAATATATTCATTTGAAATGTACCTCTCATACTAATTGTTCCACCAAGCTCTGACACAAGGAAGGGATTTTAGGAGTGTGAAGGTGATATTTTCGTCGTCGATTTTTTTTTAGATAGAGTAACAATATTCTAGAAGATTCAACCATTTTTCTAGAGAATCTACATCTATATGGCCTTCAAATAATGGTATATCAAAATTGACTTGTACCTTGAAGGGTGTCATTTTTATATCTAAAAATTCCACTTCTATGCATCCTCGATGTTGGCCCACCCATTCATACATTTGCCAACCCATTTTGACAGATTTCTTCTAAAACCCAACTTTTTGTATGGCATGCATGCTTTGTTGAATATGAAAAGTGTGTACATATGCTAGCTACATACCTAGAATCCCATGTACACATGCTTGTTTCACTACTGAAAGCACGCATGTACTCTAAAAAGTGACAAAAAAAATATAAAATCTACACTTTTCGACGGAGTTTACATGCTATCTTAGGTTTTGCAACCATCTTGCCTCCTGTAGACATTCTTGCAACGAATTAACCATCATTTTCTCATATAAAAGGGCCCTAGGGGGGTCATTTGGATATATAAAACTAGAGGCAAGAGAACTCTACCAAATTTTCTCCCTTGTTCCTGAAGCTTCCTGCATTTTTCTCTGAGTTTTATCCTTAGCATTCCCTTCCATCCATATTCCTTATACCATCCATCATTTCCCCTTGTATTCGCATTTTGGTGGTGAATAATGTATTGGGAATAGTGCACTTGGAGACACAGTATAGGAACCCAGGCGAGGTTTGTGGAGTGACACTAGCAAAGTTCAGGGTGTAACCTTCAATTTTGTTATTAATAAAAGATAAAATTTATTGTCCCAGATCTTACGTCTATGTGTTTATGTTTATGGATCTTTCCATGAATAACTAACTCTTTAGATAATATTGATAATTAAGCATATGTTGTTCTAGATTGTTCTATAGAATTATTTCAGGCCAATTTTGGAAAGAGGCATGCATTCTTGAAACAGACAACAATCAGAAGGGATCAACATCAGTCGTAGGGACTTAAGGTACATGTTTCTATCTTATTTATCTTCCCTTAATTATTGTAAGGTTGTGTATGATGGGGTAGAATAAAATGTTTTATGTTTTTTAGGGTGTCAAGGCTCTGCCTAGTCGCTAGAACCAGATTAGGGGGATTTCCTCCATAGTAGAATTGGCAACTTCAATGGGGATTCTCTCTAGGGTATTTTTTAGGAGATATTTTATTTGGATTGAATTTATGTTTGTTTAAGTTTTCTGAGTCTTTTTGGGTCTCTGTTCATCCTACAAGTGCTTACCAGACTTTCTGAGTTGAGTGCTCTGTCTGAATCTTTTTATTTTTGAAAATTTTCAGCAGTGTACACTCCTTGTTATATACCCATCCCGCGTACATATCCATTTTGCATTATACACATCCAGCGTACATACCCAGGATGATTGTGCTAATCACGGGCCTCTATCATCTGGAAGAGTTTTTTCAAAATAATTTTCTTTCCTTTTATGGAATCTCTTGGCTTCTTTGGTCTTACTGAGTTTGCTAGGGTCTCTATTTACTGTGTTTGGTTAGGTTCAAGGCTCATATTATCTTGCAATTTGTAAAGAATTATTTTGTTTCCTTATCTCTTTTTGTTTGTTGTCAAGGTTAAGGGTGAACTTGTGAGATTTAGGTCCTCCTATGGATTCCATTGAAACCTTGCTTTCAAGAAGTGGTTTAGGGTCTGTGTCAATCTTTGGTCTATCATCTCTTTCCCTTGATTATTATTTGAAAAATAAAAAATATAGTTACTTGATATTTTCATTTCCAAGCATATAAAAAAAAAAAAATTGTTGTAGTTCATTAACTACATTTGCATTTTATCATGCATGTTTGTTTGGTGTTAGTATCTTAGGTTGTTTCTATAAAAGAAAAAGAGTTTTGATTCTAAAGTTATTTTTAGGCTTCTTGCTTGAAATTTTAAGTAGTTTGCATTTCATTTTGAAATGAAAAAACATTCTAGGAAAAATTGCATTTTAGGATCTGGGTCTATATTTTGAAAAGTTTGCACCTTCAAAGTTAAAAATCCATTTTTTTCACTTGTAGAACATAGTTCTTTCTACACAATGTTCTAAAATATTATTAACTCTTCTCTTTCGTATTTCAATAACACCACAAGTTTCACTTCTGTACCCCTTGACTAATTAATCCATTAAAATAAACGATTAATGGTAAAATAAACTAGACTTTTCATTTATAAGGTACACCAAGTAGCCTAGGCTTTAGGGCCTTGAAATAGGTGTGGAGAGGAAACTATTCAAGGCCACTTAAATAAAATTAAGAGTCTTTGATAGGGAGTGTAAAAGTCCATTTTTGTAAGAGTTATCTGGGAACCCCCTCTAACACAGGGGCTAAACACGAGGTCACGTGAGGAAAGGTAGAGGCGATAACCCCTCCAAAGTGGGACCAAACATAGTGGGGATCGTATATTGAGGGTCGTTCTTGGGATATTTGTTGACTTCATTTGACTACGAGGCTTCATGGACCTCAAATCCTTTCGGGATCTGCAGTTGTATTCCAGACCATTTTCCTTCGGTAACCTTGAAAGGCTTCGAACTTGGTTATCTTGGTCATTACGATTAGCCTGATTGTCGACTGTACCTTCCTGGTAACTAACTATGAGTTGGAAACCTAGTTGCCTTTTTGTAGGGACTTACATGGTTGAATGCAGAAGTATACCACGATACATAGGGAAGACATCAAATTGCACTTTGTAGAGTATACCCGGAGGGTGTTTCCATGTTCAAGTTACACTTGCACTGATAAATTTATCTAGTATCGATTGGTGTAACTGTTCTTCCTACCATTCAATTGATTACTTGATTTTCCTTTGGGGATTTTTTAGTGTGTGCTTTGTGTTTCTCACTAGATTAACCTTAGAGTGTTAGTTGATCATTTCACAAGGTGGAAGATCAACAACTTCGTCGTTCGCATAGGCTTCAGGCCCCACCACCGATTACTTTGGAGCCACCTCCACCACCGCTGAGGTGAAGGCTTGATCAAGAGGGTTATGTTAAAGCGACCAAAGCACCAAAATTTATGCCCAAACCTGTTCCTAGAGAATAATTTCCTACACTGAAGGAGACTAGCATTTCCAACCTAGAAGCTGAAGGATTCAGGCCTACAAACCCTCCAATCACTGATCTGTCAATGAAAATCCTTGTTTAGGTAGTCCCTCCCGAGGTGAATTCTCTTGATCATCATTTTTTTAGATGACTGGTTATGGAAGTGACTAACACTACTTCTATTAGGAGTGCTCATACTCCTCCACCTTCAACTATAAGGACTACTACTAACTAGACACCTACAACTTATGGTAGTGGAATAATCCCTACAATGACTACGACCAATGTTCCTACTATACAAAACGTGTCTGGCACTCCTTTTAAATATGTGATGATGGGTTTTGATAAAAACTTGACTTTAACTTACTCTACTATATAGAATATTGGCCTGGGGGTAGTGAGTTCTAGTGCACCCTTTCAAGGATCCTTAAAGGGCACCACTGCTCAGTTTAATGCTACCCCTTATAGTGGTGGTCATATCCCTCCTCCATCCCCCTCGTTTGGAGGTGCTTTCCAACAACCATCCGAGCTTAATACTAGTTTCAGCTTGTTGAGTGGAGGGAGTCACTTGTTGAGTGGAGGGAGTCACAGGCCTCAATCCTATATGAATTTGGTTGGGTCTATGCCTTTGTATTGTTTTGGTGCTTTCAGAAACAACACATTCTCATCGTCTGCATTTTTGTCAAGGGGAAACCCATTATTTAATCAACCTAACCCTATGCAAGGATTTGTTCCTTCATAGGGAGTGATGATAGGAGATTTCTCCTCTCAAGGTATTGAAAATCCCTGGAAAATCTCTTTTCATTCACAAGGGATTTCGATTGGGGGAAACCCCTCCCATGCTCAGTGGAACCTCGGGCAAGATTCCATACCTATGTCAGGAGGATCGCATGTGGGCATCCCAAACCAAGGTCCTTGGAATACTATGCAGGGAGCAATCCATATCCAAGGTATGTCATCAAATTATGTAAATCCTTCGACGATGCAAAATAATGTGAAAACTCCTTTTACTAGCCAAGGACACCATGGTTTTTACCAGAACCCTAACCAACAAGAAAAATTTTCCTAGAAACCCAGTGCCAGTCAAAATCTAGGCTCCTCTTTTCCTTTGAATCCACCACAACCTAGGTTACCTTTCCCTAAAACTCTTCATTTGCCATATTTTTCAAGGTTGTTGAATGATTTGATCCATCACGATCCACGTTGGCCCCCTATGCCAACTAAGTTTCCCTCAGACATACCCAAATTTGAAGGCAATCCTGGAAAAGATCCAGGTGATCATGTTACAATGTTTCACTTATGGTGCTCCTCCAACTCATTGAAATATAACTTTGTACAATTGCAATTATTTCAATGCACTCTTATAGGGGGTGCTGCGAAATGGTATATCGAGATAAAAATCTTGAAGTATTATTACTTTAACGACCTGTAAATGGTTTTCTTAAACCATTTCCAGTTACTGATGAGATACGATGCCGACACCGAGTTGTTGGCCAACTTCGGGTTAAAAAAAGTCGTCGATATCTCCGATCACATCATGGCGTTGCCAAAAGAGATTGATCAAAGTGAAGGTCCATCCCATATTTTTACTCGAGTGGTTCCTCAAGTCCTTGGTGCCTTATGTCTCCAAAGACGTCATGAATTCTGGAGTGTTCTCCAAAGAAGAGGTTATTATGAGAGCCCAACAACTGGAATTGATTTATTCTCAATCCGGTATGTTGTACGAGATTCTCCAAACACACCAGGATCAACTTTTGGCAAAACCAAACAAAATTATGGGCCTCATGCCGATGGCATAGTAGGCTCAACACAAAGTAATCCCACAGATCATTTGACTAACAACTTACAATAGATATCGATTCAACAAATTGTGTTCAGCCAGACTCCTAGTTTGGCTGCCCTCGTAACCCAAATGTCAGAAGTAAACAATGTGCAGTCGACGAATCCCAAGGGTAACTAGCAGCACGAGGGGAAAATGAAAGCCAAAGACAAGAAGGGTAAGGGGGATAAAAAGGTTGCTAATAATGCCAACGAGGGTAAAAATGAGAAGAAGAACGTGAAGTTTCCATGTAAGCTTTGCATGGAAAATAACCCGACTCAACAATTCCCTTGGCTTGAGGAAGCCCATAAGTTTTTGGCACAACAACATACCATGTTAAACAACCCTTTCCCAAAAGGGAAAAATATGGCACAAGCTTCCTCATCCACGAATGCTCTTGGGGAAATCAGGGAGCCCCCATGCTTAATGCACGGGGGCTCCTCTAACCATGATTACATGCATGTACAATTCCAAAATTTAATTAGCAATATAATTTTAATCATTTATTTAACACAGTGGAAGGTGTAACGGTTCAATGTCGCAGGGTTGAACCCACTCTGATACCATATGTAACACTCCCTCTTCCATAACCTGCATAAATGCAAATAATTACAACCAATGGTAAAATAATGGTATATATATATGAATGAAAAACATGCGTCAATTCATAAGTATGTGTATTATACCTAGGGAGGTACTATGGGGTAGGGAGGTACCCAATGGGAATGTGGTTATGCATTATTAGTGGAAGTCATTTAATATATGAGAATGTGGTCATTCAATGTAAGGTGGACTAGGTCCATTGTATTAATAAATGTGATAAGGCTTTCTAGAAGGTTCTCAAGAGATAGAGAGAGCTATATAAAGAAGTGTAAGCAGTGTAATGAAGAATAATGGAGAATATTGTGAATGTATCAAGCATTGCTTGAGGAGTGCATTCCTTCCTTAAAGAATAATATATGGTGTTACCCTACCTCAAGGTTTTTGACTATTTCTTATGTTCAGTATTTTGGTGAATGGTTTGGTTTATTATTGTTGATATTGTGGGTTTATTTTGAGATTTATCTTCAGATCTATTCAGGTAATTAACAAGTTTCCAGGATCATCATGACATAAGTTCAATTTCAATTAATTAAATGTATTCATATGTAAAACTTCTATAAATTCAATATTCAATTGAAATTTCAATTCCACATCTTAATTAATTGTAATTTTTTCATGTGTAAAATATTTATAAACTCAAGTCAAAATCCACAATTAACATGGCATAATTTCAATTTCAAATAATTAAATTTGTTTCTAGATAACAAAATAAGTTTAGTTCCAACTAATAAAAATGGTTTCTTGATTACTTTTAAATTGTGCAGTAGGAATACCATAGTTATTCATAGTTATTAAATAAGCGTAAGCCAATAATATAATGGAGTTTAGAATCCCTATTTTAATTATATAATGGAACATTACAAGTAACTAGCACATCTATTTTAGAGTTGAATAAAGGTATCCTTATTTTCAACCTTTTAATTTATAACTCTTATTCTTATTCATATATATAATTCATAGTACATTTATCCTCAACTTAAAAAAATTATTATTTATTATATTATACATAAACATCTTATTATTATTTTTATATGGTCCCTATATTCGAAGGTAGACTATGTATCATTTCTTACAAACCTTGAATCATTTTAAGTAAATTATAACAATAAGGTGATGTACATATTTAATAATTGAAATTATTACACACTACTTTTGTATTAGAGTTATACATGCTTAACCAAATAAATAAATTTTAAGTTTAATTCAATAGTTTAATTTTAATACGTGAATATAATATATGCACCCTTCCACCTCATACAAATTAAGGTATTGCCCAACATTATAATATTAATCCATATAGCTATATTACTCTAACAATATTAAATAAGTTTTGCATGGCAGTGTAGTCTCTGCCAGGTTGGAATGAGAATAAGTGCGACCGAGTACAGACACGTGGGTAGGAAGGTGAAGTACAAGTGGTTTTCATGTAGAGTATAGTATTCTCCAATTAGTTTTTCCCGAAATTTATCAAAAAATATTAACATTTAAAAGGTTTTTGGACACAAAAAATTTATCATTTTGGAAGTAGTTTTCTTTACATACGTTTGACATAAGTTCATGGGCAAAAACACAAAAAAATAGTAGTAACGTCTGTTAAATAGGTTTGTGGACAAAAACACAAAAAAATTAGCATTCCCAAATTAGTTTTCTTTAAAACAAGGGTTCCTGAACACAATAGAAATTGAAATTTATCAAATTATAGGTTCTTGGACAGCATAAATTATACATACCAAATATGTTATTTTATAAAGTAGATATTTACTTTTATACATACAAAATATGTACTTTTATAAAGTATGGGATGAGATTTTATAGAGGATGGACGAAGCCCTCATTCCATCCTTAGCCAGTTTTTGGATCATGAGTTTTGGGGCTGGCGGGCTTAAAATTGGGGTTATGTTGTTCTGTGCCCTACAAATAGCACCCAGAGTTCCACGATATACAAATTGCCAATCAGACTTGCGGACTATTTGAATTTTAAGGGCCTCATCTCCAAAATTTTTTGCATTCCCGAATTAGTTTTCTTTACATAGGTTCGTGGACAAAAGCACAAAAAAATTAGCATTCCCGAATTAGTTTTATTTAAAAAAAAGGCTCCTGGACACAAGAAATTGAAATTTATCAAATTATAGGTTCCTAGACAACATAAATTATACATACCAAATATGTAATTTTATAAAGTAGATATTTACTTTTACACATACGAACTATGTACTTTTATAAAATACGGGGATGAGATTTTATAGAGCATGCACGAAGCCCTCATTCCATACTTAGACGATTTTTGGATCGTGGATTCTTGGGCTGGCGGGATGAAAATTGGGCCTCTGTTGTTTCAT
Source organism: Picea mariana (assembly GCA_032191745.1). NCBI lineage: Eukaryota > Viridiplantae > Streptophyta > Pinopsida > Pinales > Pinaceae > Picea > Picea mariana. The sequence continues at coordinate 14,238 of JASDQU010503448.1, read as the reverse complement.
GGGCTACAAAGACCAGCGAGAGTTCCGCGATATATAAATTGACAAGTGGACTTGTGGACTATTTAAATTTTAAGGGCCTCTGTGGTAAGCAATATGAAGGACAGATGGTAAAGATGCAAGAAATGACATACTCTCTATATGTGTGAGTAGAAAAAAAGTAGTGAACACAATTTTGTGACATTTATATAAAAAAATAATAAAATGTGTTACATATTCCTGGAAATTTAAAGAAACATATATGTGTGTGTGTGAGAAATATGATATCTCAAATTTGAGTGAGTGATTTATCTCATATTTAATTTTGAAAATGACCAGACATGAAAAAATATGCATAAAAAAAAAAGAGAATTGAAATAAAATAAACATAATGTCTTCACATTCAACATAGCTGAAGATAGAAATATAGCAACACATAAATACATAAGGAGACAAAAGAATAGTTTTATTTGGAATATATGAAAAAAAGAATAGTTTGTTACATATTCCTAGAAATTTAAATGCGTTTCTCATATAGACTGGGAATGGGGCTCCTGCGAACCATAAGAGAAATATGTACAAGAAATAGGACTAGAAAGAAGAAGTGGGACACAATAGAGTGTAATACCTGAAAAGTAGAAATGGGAAGATATCAGTCTTTGACTATAGATTTCTATTCAGAAAAGGTGGAATAACTGGATTGATAAAGAAAGGACTATCAATATACACTTATATGTATGGTACATATAAGTAATTTTGGTATTTGCTTGTTGATGCCTTTTCCTGTTGGTTTTCGTCGCCGACCTGCTTGAATAACTGGATTGATAAACAAAGCATTTATATCGATGTTCCATATAAGTAATTTTGTTATTTGATTGCTGATGCATTTTCCTGTTGGATTTCATCGGCGACCCACTTCAAGTTCTCTTCAATATAGATTCTCAAGGGGGCAACATTAATTTCATTCTAGATTTTAATGCTAAAAAGTTCATTTTCTAATTCGCTTAGATCAATAGAAAGATTACACATATCTTGATGAATGTCTCCATTTTGTACCGAATAGCGGACTAGCCAGTTGTCCACGTGTTCTTCATGATATTCAAGAATCCTGTAAAAATTTTCCAAAGACAAGGCCTTAAAATTATCTACTTGTTTATTGAAAGATTGCTTGGTTAACGCCAACAAGTTAACGATTAAGTTGGGGTCCTGGAAGTCGTTTTCCCTTCTGGCTAAGTCTATTTTGGTGAGCTTTGTGAATGATGTTTCTTTCTTTGATATTGCTTGCTCACATGATTGGACGATGAGATACAGGTTCTTCACCTTCTCTTTCCATCATGCTTCTAATTGAGTGAGCCATTTTTTGGACAGGAGATCATGTTATCTTCTTGTCGTGTTTGGCATGTTGTTGACATGAAAGGAAAAAGGGACGATCGTGTGCAAATAGAAATTTTCTTCATTTTTTAAATCCGTCTGTAGAAGTTGGAGCAAGTTATGTGTCTTGCTTCCTAGGGAATCCATATTTTGTGATGTTTCCCGGGCCTTAGTAATCAGTTCCATTCTTTTGTTGATATTTTTCTCCACATATCCTCTATAGGATGTGAGGAAGCTGGAGGGGCCTTTAGATTTGATGCAGGGGTGTAGGGAGTCACAGGCATGGTTTTTGCCAAAGGACTGCCAAGTAGTGGCAAAGGAAACAAAGCTTCCTCTAATTCTTTAATCTAGTCCTTTAGTCTGGCATTCCCAGCCTCAATGAGTCCAACTGAATCATGAAGAGCATCTCTGGCTTCCATGTGAATTTGACAGATATTGGATGCCTACATATTGGCAAGGTCAAGTTCTGAACAATGTTTTGTTTTCTTATTTTTTACATCTCTTTTTTCAATAATTAATTTTTTTGATTTGCTTTCAAAACCAACACTCTGGAATACGAAGGATTCATCTTCATCAAAAAATTCGGTATCAACTATGTCCATTGGGTAGTCATCGT
>JASDQU010503448.1:1115-12244 GCA_032191745.1 Picea mariana | reverse complement strand
CGTTGTTGTGCCAGGGAATTTTATGGAACTCACACCACTTTTCGATGTCCTTTGAATTCCTATCACCCTTCTTAGCCGACAGTTTGGATTGATTATCTTGAGATTGAATCTCCTTTATTTTCCCTTCATTAGGGTTTACTTTTCCATGATTTTGCTGTGGCGTATTTGCAAACCCAAACTATTGTTTACTCCATTTCTTGAGTTTCTACTTTATTTTGACTACATATCAATAAGGTGCTCCTAATGAGGAGATTTCCAATAAATCCATATTTTTTTAGATGTACCTATGTAGGCCACTGTGGTATTTCAGAACTAGGTACTTCTTGGAGTCTCTGATACCAAACTTTGAGCATAAGGTATGGAATATGTTAGTGTACTCCGACATCGATTGGTCTCTTTCTTGATGCAAACTCATCCATCTCACATACTGGTCATCATATCTTACAACAAGGTATAAATCCTCCTTGAGAGCATCCACAAAGGTTTCCCATGTGGGTTCTCTCTCTAATGGAATAGATTCATTTGAAATGTACCTCTCATACTAATTGTTCCACCAAGCTCTGACACAAGGAAGGGATTTTAGGAGTGCGAAGGTGATATTTTCGTCGTCGATTTTTTTTTATATAGAGTAACAATATTCTAGAAGATTCAACCATTTTTCTAGAGAATCTACATCTATATGGCCTTCAAATAATGGTATATCAAAATTGACTTGTACCTTGAAGGGTGTCATTTTTATATCTAAAAATTCCACTTCTATGCATCCTCGATGTTGGCCCACCCATTCATACATTTGCCAACCCATTTTGACAGATTTATTCTAAAACCCAACTTTTTGTATGGCATGCATGCTTTGTTGAATATGCAAAGTGTGTACATATGCTAGCTACATACCTAGAATCCCATGTACACACGCTTGTTTCACTACTGAAAGCACGCATGTACTCTAAAAAGTGACAAAAAAAATATAAAATCTACACTTTTCGACGAAGTTTACATGCTATCTTAGGTTTTGTAACCATCTTGCCTCCTGTAGCCATTCTTGCAACGAATTAACCATCATTTTGTCATATAAAAGGGCCTTAGGGGGGTCATTTGGATATATCAAACTAGAGGCAAGAGAACTCTACCAAATTTTCTCCCTTGTTCCTGAAGCTTCCTGCATTTTTCTCTGAGTTTTATCCTTAGCATTCCCTTCCATCCATATTTCTTATACCATCCATCCTTTCCCCTTGTATTCGAATTTTGGTGGTGAATAATGTATTGGGAATAGTGCACTTGGAGACACAGTATAGGAACCCAAGCAAGGTTTGTGGAGTGACACTAGCAAAGTTCAGGGTGTAACCTTCAATTTTGTTATTAATAAAAGATAAAATTTATTGTCCCAGATCTTATGTCTATGTGTTTATGTTTATGGATCTTTCCATGAATAACTGACTCTTTAGATAATATTGATAATTAAGCATATGTTGTCCTAGATTGTTCTATAGAATTATTTCATGTCAATTTTGGAAAGAGGCATGCATTCTTGAAACATACAACAATCAGAAGGGATCAACATCAGTCATAGGGACTTAAGGTACATGTTTCTATCTTATTTATCTTCCCTTAATTATTGTAAGGTTGTGTATGATGGGGTAGAATAAAATGTTTTATGTTTTTTAGGGTGTCAAGGCTCTACCTAGTCGCTAGAACCAGATTAGGGGGATTTTCTCCATAGTAGAATTGGCAACTTCAATGGGGATTCTCTCTAGGGTATTTTTTAGGAGATATTTTATTTGGATTGAATTTATGTTTGTTTAAGTTTTCTGAGTCTTTTTGGGTCTCTGGTCACCCTATAAGTTCTTACCAGACTTCCTGAGTTGAGTGCTCTGTCTGAATCTTTTTATTTTTGAAAATTTTCAGCAATGTACACACCTTGTTATATACCCATCCCGCGTACATATCCATTTTGCATTATACACATCCAGCGTACATACCCAGGATGATTGTGCTAATCACGGGCCTCTATCATCTGGAAGAGTTTTTTCAAAAGAATTTTCTTTCCTTTTATGGAATCTCTTGGCTTCTTCGGTCTTACTGAGTTTGCTAGGGTCTCTATTTACTGTGTTTGGTTAGGTTCAAGGCTCATATTATCTTGCAATTTGTAAAGAATTATTTTGTTTCCTTATCTCTTTTTGTTTGTTGTCAAGGTTAAGAGTGAACTTGTGAGATTTAGGTCCTCCTATGGATTCCATTGAAACCTTGCTTTCAAGAAGTGGTTTAGGGTCTGTGCCAATCTTTGGTCTATCATCTCTTTCCCTTGATTATTCTTTGAAAAATAAAAAATATAGTTACTTGACATTTTCATTTCCAAGCATATAAAAATAAAAAAAATTGTTGTAGTTCATTAACTGCATTTGCATTTTATTATGCATGTTTGTTTGGTGTTAGTATCTTAGGTTGTTTCTATAAAAGAAAAAGAGTTTTGATTCTAAAGTTATTTTTAGGCTTCTTCCTTGAAAGTTTAAGTAGTTTGCATTTCATTTTGAAATGAAAAAACATTCTAGGAAAAATTGCATTTTAGGATCTGGGTCTATATTTTGGAAAGTTTGCACCTTCAAAGTTAAAAATCCATTTTTTTCACTTGTAGAACATAGTTCTTTCTACACAATGTTCTAAAAGATTATTAACTCTTCTCTTTCGTATTTCAATAACACCACAAGTTTCACTTCTGTACCCCTTGACTAATTAATCCATTAAAATAAACGATTAATGGTAAAATCAACTAGAATTTTTCATTTATAAGGTACACCAAGTAGCCTAGGCTTTAGGGCCTTGAAATAGGTGTGGAGAGGAAACTATTCAAGGCCACTTAAATAAAATTAAGAGTCTTTGATAGGGAGTGTAAAAGTCCATTTTTGTAAGAGTTATCTGGGAACCCCCTCTAACACAGGGGCTAAACATGAGGTCACGTGAGGAAAGGTAGAGGCGATAACCCCTCCAAAGCGGGACCAAACATAGTGGGGATCGTATATTGAGGGTCGTTCTTGGGATATTTGTTGACTTCATTTGACTACGAGGCTTCATGGACCTCAAATCCTTTCGGGATCTGCAGTTGTATTCTAGACCATTTTCCTTCGGTACCCTTGAAAGGCTTCGGACTTGGTTATCTTGGTCATTACGATTAGCCCAATTGTCGACTGTACCTTCCTGGTAACTAACTATGAGTTGAAAACCTAGTTGCCTTTTTGTAGGGACTTACATGGTTGAATGCGGAAGTATACCACGATACATAGGGAAGACATTGAATTGCACTTTGTAGAGTATACTCGGAGGTTGTTTCCATGTTCAAGTTACACTTGCACTGATAAATTTCTCTAGTATTGATTGGTGTAACTATTCTTCCTACCATTCAATTGATTACTTGATTTTCTTTTGGGGATTTTTTAGTGTGTGCTTTGTGTTTCTCACTAGATTAACCTTAGAGTGTTAGTTGATCATTTCACAAGGTGGAAGATCAACAACTTCGTCGTTTGCATAGGCTTCAGGCCCCACCGCCGGTTACTTTGGAGCCAACTCCACCACCACTGAGGTGAAGGCTTGATCAAGAGGGTTATGTTAAAGCGACCGAAGCACTGAAATTTATGCCCAAACCTGTTCCTAGAGAATAATTTCCTACACCAAAGGAGACTAGCATTTCCGACCTAGAAGCTGAAGGATTCAGGCCTACAAACCCTCCGATCACTGATCTTTCAATGAAAATCCTTGTTTAGGTAGTCCCTCCCGAGGTGAATTCTCTTGATCGTCATTTTTTTAGATGACTGGCTATGGAAGTGACTAACACTACTTCTATTAGGAGTCCTCATACTCCTCCACCTTCAACTATAAGGACTACTACTAACTAGACACCTACAACTTATGGTAGTGGCATAATCCCTACAATGACTACGACCAATGTTCGTACTATACAAAACGTGTCTGGTGCTCCTTTTAAATATGTGATGATGGGTTTTGATAAAAACTTGACTTTAACTTACTCTACTATATAGAATATTGGCCTGGGGGTAGTGAGTTCTAGTGCACCCTTTCAAGGATCCTTCATGGGCACCACTACTCAGTTTAATGCTACCCCTTATAGTGGCGGTCATATCCCTCCTCCATCCCCCTCGTTTGGAGGTGCTTTCCAACAACCATCTGAGCTTAATACTAGTTTCAGCTTGTTGAGTGGAGGGAGTCACTTGTTGAGTGGAGGGAGTCACAGGCCTCAATCCTATATGAATTTGGTTGGGTCTATGCCTTTGTATTGTTTTGGTGCTTTTAGAAACAACATGTTCTCATCGTCTGCATTTTTTTCAAGGGGAAACCCGTTATTTAATCAACCTAACCCTATGAAAGGATTTGTTCCTTCATAGGGAGTGATGACAGGAGATTTCTCCTCTCAAGGTATTGAAAATCCCTGGAAAATCTCTTTTCATTCACAAGGGATTTCGATTGGGGGAAACCCCTCCCATGATCAGTGGAACCTCATGCAAGATTCCATACCTATGTCAGGAGGATCGCCTGTGGGCATCCCAAACCAAGTTCCTTGGAATACTATGCAGGGAGCGATCCATATCCAAGGTATGTCATCAAATTATGTAAATCCTTTGACGATGCAAAATAATGTGAAAACTCCTTTTACTAGCCAAGGACACCATGGTTTTTACCAGAACCCTAACCAACAAGAAAATTTTCCCTAGAAACCTAGTGCCAGTCAAAATCTAGGCTCCTCTTTTCCTTTGAATCCACCACAACCTAGGTTACCTTTCCCTAAAACTCGTCATTTGCCATATTTTTCAAGGTTGTTGAATGATCTGATCCATCACGATCCACGTTGGCCCCCTATGCCAACTAAGTTTCCCTCAGACATACCCAAATTTGAAGGCAAGCTTGGCAAAGATCCAGGTGATCATGTTACAATGTTTCACTTATGGTGCTCCTCCAACTCATTGAAATATAACTTTGTACAATTGCAATTATTTCAATGCACTCTTATAGGGGGTGTTGCGAAATGGTATATCGAGATAAAAATCTTGAAGTATTATTACTTTAACGACCTATAAATGGTTTTCTTAAACCATTTCCAGTTACCGGTGAGATACGATGCCGACACTGAGTTGTTGGCCAACTTCGAGTTAAAAAAAGTTGTCGATATCTCCGATCACATCCGAGAATGGCGTTGCCAAAAGAGATTGATCAAAGTGAAGGTCCATCCCATATTTTTACTCGAGTGGTTCCTCAAGTCCTTGGTGCCTTATGTCTCCAAAGACGTCATGAATTCTGGAGTGTTCTCCATTGAAGAGGTTATTATGAGAGCCCAACAACTGGAATTGATTTATTCTCAATCCGGTATGTTGTACGAGATTCTCCGGACACACCAGGATCAACTTTTGGCAAAACCAAACAAAATTATGGGCCTCATGCCGATGGTATAGTAGGCTCAACAAAAAGTAATCTCACAGATCATTTGACTAACAACTTACAATAGATATCGATTCAACAAACTGTGGTCAGCCAGACTCCTGGTTTGGCTGCCCTCGCAACCCAAATGTCAGAAGTAAACAATGTGCAGTCGACGAATCCCAAGGGTAACTAGCAGCATGAGGGGAAAAGGAAAGCCAAAGACAAGAAGGGTAAGGGGGATAAAAAGGTTGCTAATAATGCCAACGAGGGTAAAAATGAGAAGAAGAACGTGAAGTTTCCATGTAAGCTTTGCATGGAAAATAACCTGACTTAACAATTCCCTTGGCTTGAGGAAGCCCATAAGTTTTTGGCACAACAACCTACCGTGTTAAACAACCCTTTCCCAAAAGGGAAAAATATGGCACAAGCTTCCTCATCCACGAATTCTCTTGGGGAAATCAGGGAGCCCCCATGCTTAATGCACGGGGGCTCCTCTAACCATGATTACATGCATGTACAATTCCAAAATTTAATTAGCAATATAATTTTAATCATTTATTTAACACAGTGGAAGGTGTAACGGTCCAATGTCACAGGGTTGAACCCACTCTGATACCATATGTAACACTCCCTCTTCCATAACCTGCATAAATGCAAATAATTACAACCAATGGTAAAATAATGGTATATATATATATATATATATATGAATGAAAAACATGCGTCAATTCATAAGTATGTGTATTATACCTAGGGAGGTAATATGGGGTAGGGAGGTACCCAATGGGAATGTGGTTATGGATTATTAGTGGAAGTCATTTAATATATGAGAATGTGGTCATTCAATGTAAGGTGGACTAGGTCCACTGTATTAATAAAAGTAGACTATGGTAGTTAGATGTAATAAATGTGATAAGGCTTTCTAGAAGGTTCCCAAGAGATAGAGAGAGCTATATAAAGAAGTGTAAGCAATGTAATGAAGAATAATGGAGAATATTGTGATTGTATCAAGCATTGCTTGAGGAGTGCATTCCTTCCTTAAAGAATAATATATGGTGTTACCCTACCTCAAGGTTTTTGACTATTTCTTGTGTTCAGTATTTTGGTGAATGGTTTGGTTTATTATTGTTGATATTGTGGGTTTATTTTGAGATTTATTTTCAGATCTATTCAGGTAATTAACAAGTTTCCAGGATCATCATGACATAAATTCAATTTCAATTAATTAAATGTATTCATATGTAAAACTTCTATAAATTCAATATTCAATTGAAATTTCAATTCCACATCTTAATTAATTGTAATTTTTTCATGTGTAAAGTATTTATAAACTCAAGTCAAAATCCACAATTAACATGGCATAATTTCAATTTCAAATAATTAAATTTGTTTCCAGATAACAAAATAAGTTTAGTTCCAACTAATAAAAATGGTTTCTTGATTACTTTTAAATTGTGCAGTAGGAATACCATAGTTATTCATAGTTATTAAATAAGGGTAAGCCAATAATATAATGGAGTTTAGAATCCCTATTTTAATTATATAATGGAACATTACAAGTAACTAGCACATCTATTTTAGAGTTGAATAAAGGTATCCTTATTTTCAACTTTTTAATTTATAACTCTTATTCTTATTCATATATATATTTCATAGTACATTTATCCTCAACTTAAAAAAATTATTATTTATTATATTATACATAAACATCTTATTATTATTTTTATATGGTCCCTATATTCGAAGGTAGATTATGTATCATTTCTTACAAACCTTGAATCATTTTAAGTCAATTATAACAATAAGGTGATGTACATATTTAATAATTGAAATTATTACACATTACTTTTGTATTAGAGTTATACATGCTTAACCAAATAAATAAATTTTAAGTTTAATTCAATAGTTTAATTTTAATACGTGAATATAATATATGCACCCTTCTACCTCATACAAATTAAGGTATTGCCCAACATTATGATATTAATCCATATAGCTATATTACTCTAACAATATTAAATAAGTTTTGCATGGCAGTGCAGTCTCTGCCAGGTTGGAATGGGAATAAGTGCGACCGAGTACAGACACGTGGGTAGGAAGGTGAAGTACAAGTGGTTTTCATGTAGAGTATAGTATTCCCCAATTAGTTTTTCCCGAAATTTATCAAAAAATATTAACATTTAAAAGGTTCTTGGACACAAAAAATTTATCATTTTGGAAGTAGTTTTCTTTACATACGTTTGACATAAGTTCATGGGCAAAAACACAAAAAAATAGTAGTAACGTCTATTAAATAGGTTCGTGGACAAAAACACAAAAAAATTAGCATTCCCGAATTAGTTTTCTTTAAAACAAGGGTTCCTGAACACAATAGAAATTGAAATTTATCAAATTATAGGTTCTTGGACAGCATAAATTATACATACCAAATATGTTATTTTATAAAGTAGATATTTACTTTTATACATACAAAATATATACTTTTATAAAGTATGGGATGAGATTTTATAGAGGATGGACGAAGCCCTCATTCCATCCTTAGCCAGTTTTTGGATCACGAGTTCTCGGGCTGGCGGGCTTAAAATTGGGGTTATGTTGTTATGTGCCCTACAAATAGCACCTAGAGTTCCACAATATACAAATTGCCAATCAGAATTGCGGACTATTTGAATTTTAAGGGCCTCATCTCCAAAAATTTTTGCATTCCTGAATTAGTTTTCTTTACATAGGTTCGTGGACAAAAGCACAAAAAAATTAACATTCCCGAATTAGTTTTATTTAAAAAAAAGGCTCCTGGACACAAGAAATTGAAATTTATCAAATTATAGGTTCCTGGACAACATAAATTATACATACCAAATATGTAATTTTATAAAGTAGATATTTACTTTTACACATACGAACTATGTACTTTTATAAAATATGGGGATGAGATTTTATAGAGCATGCACGAAGCCCTCATTCCATACTTAGACAGTTTTTGGATCGTGGATTCTCGGGCTGGCGAGATGAAAATTGGGCCTCTGTTGTTTCGTGGGCTACAAAGACCAGCGAGAGTTCCGTGATATACAAATTGACAAGTGGACTTGTGGACTATTTGAATTTTAAGGGCCTCTGTGGTAAGCAATATGAAGGACAGGTGGTAAAGATGCAAGAAATGACATACTCTCTATATGTGTGAGTAGAAAAAAAGTAGTCAACACAATTTTGTGACATTTATATAAAAAAATAATAAAATGTGTTACATATTCCTGGAAATTTAAAGAAACATATATATGTGTGTGTGTGTGAGAGAGAGAGAGAGAAATATGATATCTCAAATTTGAGTGAGTGATTTATCTCATATTTAATTTTGAAAATGACCAGACATGAATAAATATGCATAAAAAAAAAAAAGAGAATTGAAATAAAATAAACATAATGTCTTCGCATTCAACATAGCTGAAGATAGAAATATAGCAACACATAAATACATAAGGAGACAAAAGAATAGTTTTATTTGGAATATATGAAAAAAAGAATAGTTTGTTACATATTTCTAGAAATTTAAATGCGTTTGTCATATGGACTGGGAATGGGGCTCCCGCGAACCATAAGAGAAATATGTACAAGAAATAGGACTAGAAAGAAGAAGTGGGACACAGTAGAGTGTAATACCTGAAAAGTAGAAATGGGAAGATATCAGTCTTTGACTATAGATTTCTATTCAGAAAAGGTGGAATAACTGGATTGATAAAGAAAGGACTATCAATATACACTTACATGTATGGTACATATAAGTAATTTTGGTATTTTCTTGTTGATGCCTTTTCTTGTTGGTTTTCGTCGCCGACCTGCTTGAATAACTGGATTGATAAACAAAGCATTTATATCGATGTTCCATATAAGTAATTTTGCTATTTGATTGCTGATGCATTTTCCTATTGGATTTCATCGGCGACCCACTTCAAGTTCTCTTCAATATAGATTCTCAAGGGGGAAACATTAATGTCATTCTAGATTTTAATGCTAAAAAGTTCATTTTCTAATTCTCTTAGATCAATAGAAAGATTACACATATCTTGATGAATGTCTCCATTCTGTACCGAATAGAGAACTAGCCAGTTGTCCACGTGTTCTTCATGATATTCAAGAATCCTGTAAAAAATTTCCAAAGACAAGGCCTTAAAATTATCAACTTGTTTATCGAAAGCTTGCTTGGTTAATGCCAACGAGTTAACGATTAAGTTGGGGTCCTGGAAGTCGTTTTCCCTTCTGGCTAAGTCTATTTTGGTGAGCTTTGTGAATGATGTTTCTTTCTTTGATATTGCTTGCTCACATGATTGGACAATGAGATATAGGTTCTTCACCTTCTCTTTCCATCATGCTTCTAATTGAGTGAGCCATTTTTTGGACAGGAGATCATGTTATCTTCTTGTCGTGTTTGGCATGTTGTTGACATGAAAGGAAAAAGGGACGATCGTGTGCAAATACAAATTTTCTTCATTTTTTAAATCTGTCTGTAGAAGTTGGAGCAAGTTATGTGCCTTGCTTCCTAGGGAATCCATATTTTGTGATGTTTCCTGGGCCTTAGTAATCAGTTCCATTCTTTTGTTGATATTTTTCTCCACATATCCTCTATAGGATGTGAGGAAGCTGGAAGGGCCTTTAGATTTGATGCAGGGGTGTAGGGAGTCGTAGGCATGGTTGTTGCCAAAGGACTGCCAAGTAGTAGCAAAGGAAACAAAGATTCCTCTAATTCTTTAATCTAGTCCTTTAGTCTGGCATTCCCGGCCTTAATGACTCCAACTGAATCATGAAGAGCATCTCTGGTTTCCATGTGAATTTGACAGATATTGGACGCCTACATATTGGCAAGGTCAAGTTCTGAACAATGTTTTGTTTTCTTATTTTTTACATCTCTTTTTTCAATAATTAATTTTTTTGATTTGCTTTCAAAACCAACACTCTGGAATACGAAGGATTCATCTTCATCAAAAAATTCGGTATCAACTATGTCCATTGGGTAGTCATCGTGAATTGCGTCTTCGGGGTGATCAAGGTTGCAGAATATGCTATCCATATCAGTGTCAAGATCCATGTTTTCACTCTAAATTTCGGGCTTCTTAGGCTCCCTTACAATTTTTTTCCCTTCTTCTGCACGAGAAGCTTGTGAGAACTATCAATTTTAGGATGAACTATTAATTTCTGGTCCTCAGGCTTGAAGATGTTCACTGTATCTCTACAAAAATGTTGTGGAGCTGCAGGCAGTAGTTTATGAAAACATAGGTTTTCTCCAGACACTTCTTGAAATGAACAAATGGAGGGGACAATATAACCCCCCGGAAACGTTGGTTCAATGTGTGTGAATGGAAAATCTCCTCGAGCTCTTCACTCATTAATGACAATCTCTATGCATGCTGTATGCTGAGCTGTTAGAAGTAAAGTTTAATTATTGCATACTTAGAAGTGCGAAGGTGGTGGTTACGAAGAAAACCATTTAAGGATTGGAGGTTTCGTGAAGGAACCAAGCTGACAGCATGCGAATGACATTCCATGGTATTTGAAATTAACACTAGGAAGGGATAACAAAAGCCTCCGCAAATATTGGTTTAGTGTGCATTAATGGCAGAACTTCTCGAGCCTTGTGCCCATCAATGATAATCTAGATGGTGCATGCACGATGACCTGTTATCATTAAATATTTAGAAACAAGATATATATAT
>JASDQU010503447.1:4444-16267 GCA_032191745.1 Picea mariana | reverse complement strand
ATTCAAAAACAGTTCTTGAATTCACTCAAAGGTTTAATAAATTATATAACAAGATTCCAGCTGAGGTTAAACCCTCCCAACCTGTAACAAAGGTAAATTTTGTCGGGGCTTTCGAGCCTGATTTTTCTCTATTGTTGAGGGAAAGGAGATCTATTGACCTCACTAAAATGCAGGACGATGCTATAGAAATTGAGTCAAATATGATGGCATCAGGGAAGTTAAAATCTAAATTCTAAACGGGAAATAAATAAATCAGACAATACAGAGAACAAGCAGGACCCTGTGGATCTGGGAGGTCCTCAGAAGATAAGATGGATGACATGGCAAAAATAATCAAAGAATTATCAAATAAAATATCGAAAATGGAATTGGACCAATCTAAGAATGATCAGTTCCCTAGAAAATATTTTAGAAGAAATCATAACCCTCAAATTCAACAAAGAAAGATCAAGAATGAAGATCAAAAGATTCAAGCCCCCTTTAAGAACGAAAATTTTATAGGAGGAGAGGACATGTGAAAATTTGAGGAGTTAGAGGAATATATGAATAATTTTAGCGATGCTTGTAAAGAACCTTATTTGATGAGACAAGATTATGAAAAGTCTCTAATCACATAATATAGGTCTAATAACGATGAGAGTATAAATATTATAGAATATTATGCTTATCAAGGAATCGTTGATAATATAACGGTCAAGCTCCAGCAAAAGTATAATCTAAGGCCTAGAGATAGAAATATCACAACTACCCAACCGAAGAAAATCTTGTCGAAAAGTAAAGTGAATGAGATAGCTCAACTAGTAGCTGAAACACAGACTGCCAAAACAAAAGTAGTTGACACACCGACTACCGAAACAAAAACAGTTGAAACAGAAGAAACACAAACTAATAAATCGAAAAAAAAAGGAGATAGAAATTCAAACCAAAGAAGTCGATAAGACAACGGGAAATTTTAGTCTAGAGAATGATATTAATAAGATCAAGATCTCTATACCTCTGGTTGAACTGGCAAAAAACCCTATATAAAGAAAGAAAATTTCCAAAATGATAAACTTTTTGGATAATGAAAGTCAATTTGACGTTATAAATTTAGAATATGATAAACCGAATATAATTTTTGGTCCACATTTTGAAGGTGCCAGAGATACTATCGCTCCTTTCTATATTACACTAATTGTGCATGATCATCTGCTCCATAATTGCATGTTGGATTCTGGGGCTTCCCACAATGTTATTCCCAAAGATATTATGGATAGACTTGGTCTCGAAATTACTTGACCATACGAAGATTTGTATTCCTTTGATTTGAGAAAAGTTAAATGTTTGGGTATGATCAAAGATTTAGTAGTTAATCTTGCGTAGATTACTGTAAAAAGTGTTCTAATGGATGTGGTTGTTGCTGATATACCTCCAAAGTATGACATGTTCTTATCCAGGTCTTGGGGCACCAAACTTGGAGGATCTCTCCAACTCGACATGACATATGCTACAATCTCGATCTTCGACAGACAATTCACCCGCTTGTACAGAGAAACAAGGTTGGCATTTATAGTAAGTGATCCGCTGAATATGAATAATTACCCTATTTATATCGTAGATTAGGATTTAGGAAACTGTATTTTATCGATTGATGATGATTTAGATGAATGTATAGAAGAAAATTGTACAAAAAAAGAAAAAATAGAAAAGACAAATAAAGATGTAAATAGTACTGGAGTTTGGAAAATGTATTTCGATGGTGCTTCATCATGTGAAGGGGAAGGAGTTGGAGTGTTGTTTGTGGCACCTGGAGATGATTTTATTATCCCTTTCTCTTACAGGTTACAGTGGGACATCGATTACACCAATAATGTATGTGAATATAAAGCCCTGGTTTTAGGATTAGAGGTTGCTAGGAAGTTGAAAATTAAAAACTTGGAAGTCTATGGTGATGTGGAATTAATTATAAAACAGATAAATCATCAGTACCAAGATAAACACCCAAGTTTGAGGTCTTAGAGAAATTTTGCCTAGGATTTGATTGAAATTTTTTTCTCATCGTTTAATGTTCACTACATCCCCAAAACAGAAAATCAACGAGCAGATTTATTGGCCAAAGCAGCCTCAACATTTGTACCTCCTACGGTCTTCAAACTGAAGTATCATATAGAAATGATACATGGACCCTCAATACCAAACAATGTACAACACTGGCAGGTTTTCAAAGATGATGAACAAATCAGACGATTCCTAGAAATGGTGGACGACTTTGTTGAAACACATATTGACCAAGAAAATTAGAATGACCCTGCTTGGATTATCCAGGAAGGAGAAGATCCTCGAGAGTTTCGAGATAAGATCGCCAATCACTGCATGCTGATACTAAAAAATAATCAGATCCCTAAAGGTTTGATTCCCTTGGAGAGATTATTTGATCATGACGATATTCCCTTGAAGTCTACTTTACAGCCTCAACCTAAGGAGGTTGAAGACTGTGATATAGGCACCAAGGAAACTCTGAGGCTAGTTAAAATATCTAAATACCTTCCCCCTGATATAAAAATAAAATATCCTGAGCTTATCAAGCAGTACAAGGATGTTTTTGCTTGGTCCTATGATGAATTAAGAACTTATGATACCACCGTAATCGAACACAAAATTCCTCTGAAGCAAGGTGTTAAACCATTCAGACAGAATCTCAGACAGATAAAAACTATATTATTTCTTGTGATAGAGAAAGAGGTAAAGAAACTCCTGGATGCCAAGATCATTGTCCCACTCATATACTCTGAATGGGTAGCTAATTTAGTTCCGATCAGAAAGAAAAATGGTGAAATCAGACTGTGCATTGATTTCAGAAATTTAAACAAATCATCTCTTAAAGATAATTATCCATTACCTAAAATGGATCAGGTATTGGAAAAAGTGGTCAGAGAAAATAGAATGTCCATGATTAACGGTTTTTCAAGATACAATCAAATTGCAGTACATGAGGATGATAAATAAAAAACTGTGTTCACCACCCCATGGGGTACCTTTATGTATGATAAAATTCCTTTCGGTTTGATGAACGCAGGAGCCACTTTCCAATGAGCTATGGACATCGCCTTTGTTGGTGAAAGAGATAAGTTTTTTGTCATTTATCTTGATGATCTAACCGTGTTTTCTAAATCTGATGCAGATCACCTAGTACACCTCAAGGAGATGTTTGAAAAATGTCGAAAATTTGTTTTGTCTTTGAATCCAAAGAAATCTCATTTTGCAATGCAGGAAGACAAACTATTGGGCCACATAGTATATAAGAATGGAATTAAAATCAATCCGAAAAGATTTGAAGTTATAGATACTATAAATAATCCTAGGAATAGAAAATAAATACAATCATTTTTAGGACAGCGAGGTCAAGTGGACAACAGAATCCAAAATGTCATTCGAACGTATCAAGAGGGTTATAGGTGAAGTACCGGTACTGGAAATCCCAGATTATATGAAAGAATTCATGATTTTCTCATTCGCATTTGAACACACAATAGCGACAGTACTTCTACAGAAGAACGAAGAAGGCTTCGAACAACCAATAGAATTTTTCAATAAAATCCTTAGAGATGCAGAGTTGAGATACGATATATTGGAAAATCAGGCATATGCATTGGTGAAGGCCCTAAAGTCTTTCAGGACCTATTTACTACATTCTAAAATAATTGCATATGTACCCACTAGTTCCATTAAAGATATATTGGTTCAACCCGATAGTTATGGAAGGAGGGGTCGATGGCTTGCTAAAATTCAAGAATTTGATCTAGAAGTGAAACCAATGAAGCTTCTCAAAGGACAGGGTTTGGCTAAGCTACTAGTTGAATCTAATTTTAGATCACTTGGAATAAATCATTTGCAAGCTAGCGAAGAAATTCCAGATATAGAAGAATTTGACGATCAAATACCTACAATTCAAATCCAGGAGAATTTCTCTTCTTCAGCTTGGTATAAAGACATAGTCTCTTACCTTCTAACTCTGCAATGCCCAAGAAATATGACTCCTTCCAAAGCTAGAATGTTGAAGTTGCACGCAGTAAAATATTGTATCATGGATAGCCAATTATATTGGAAGGATCCTTTGGGTTTTTTACTAAGTTGTTTAGTAGAATCTAAAACAGAGAGAGTTATAAATGAATTTAATGAAGGAGTGTGTGGAGGACATCACGCATGGAGATAAATTTCCTATAAACTACTAAGAGAAGGATATTATTGGCCTAAATTATTCACTGACTCAATTTTATCGGTGAAATCAATCCACACTCTAGAACACAACACAGGTGGATTCTAACCGCTACCGATTATTTTACTAAATGGGTAGAAACCATTCCTACGTGAAACGCAACAGACGCAGTGGTAATTAGTTTCTTGGAGGAAAACATTTTATCAAGATTTGGTTTTCCTCAGAAGATAGTTACCAATAATTCTCAAGCTTTCAAATCCATGGCCATGATAAGTTTTTTGTCAAAATTACAACATTGTACTAGGAAATTCTACAACCTACTATCCACAAGAAAATGGATTAGCCGAGTCCTCAAACAAGAGCTTGATAACCATAATTAAAAAATTTGACGCAGACCCCTTCTCTTAGGTCGGGATCCGCACAGGATATTTCTAAACCTGCCCTCTTGAGTCTAATTGACTCCTTGATTTTCCTTCAGGAATATCTCATACACTCGCGGTGTATCCACAGGTCCTTATGAGTTGAAACTTTGTGAGCAAACACTAGGCATCAACTCTTATCTTCTGATCAACAATGAAATTTCGTCTTTCGCCAAATCCAAACTTTGGGTTTTGCGATTTCATGATCCCTGATGTCGAGATTCTCAACTCTTCCACTTGTCGAAACCCGAAATGCCGAAATGCTGAAATCCTTGTCCATGTATTCCTCTGATCCTGTTTCGTATTTCGTGACTTCGGGAATTCCAGAACCGGGAACCCCGATCTCTTGTCTTCTAAAATGCTGAAATGCCGAATTTTGACACGTTCATCAATTCTTGGCTCCTCAATGGGTTTTTTGCCTTTTTTGGGGTTTCAGACTTCACGATTTTGTGAATCCTGACGTGAGGTTTTCTGACTCTCCAACCCCCAAACCACGAAATAGTCAACGGAGTCTGACTCTGATTATTGACGAAAACTCGCCATCTGTCCTCTTGAACTGTACTCTATTTCTGACGTGAGCTCTTGTCACCTGTCACCCAAGCTATCGGCTTTTGAAACTTGAGCTACCTTCCTGTCGCTATTTCCTTTGTCCTTTCAAAGTTTCGAACTCCAAAATAGCGGCTATACAGAATCAATGGATGACCGTCACCCTCCTGATCCGACGACCCACGTGATTTTGGGTTTTCGGGTACCGAGAGTTTGAAATTCTCGATACCAAAACACTTATCACCACAAATCCCAAATTCCCGAACCCCAAAACACCGAAATGCCACTTCAAGGATTTTTCGGGTTTTACAATTCTGGGTTTTTCAATACAAAGGTCCCTGGCTCCTTGTCATCAGGACTTCCAGTATTCTGAATCCTGAATTACCGAAATCCCAAAATTCACATCCAATTCTGCCGCGACTTGCGACTTTGGGTTTTTTTATTCGTTGCGTCCCTATCACTTGTCCTCAGGAACCCTGAAATGCTAAACTCTGAAATTCTGAAACGTCGAAAATTCTGCTCCTCACCTTCACACATGATAATCCAGTTTGCGCTTCGGGAGTTTGTCAAGCGACCAAAGGTTTTGTCCACACTTTGGATTTACAACCCCCGAAATGCTAAAATGATCTTGACAGTCCAACAGTCGTGATCAAAGGTCAATATTGGATCCTGGCTCTCGAAGGATGAATTCGTCCTATTGCTTAACTTCCCTGCATCTCTCCTGGATCCTACGGTCCTCGCTATTTTGTGAATTCTCCACAAAGAATTTCGACCGTTCGATTCTTCCCTCTAGAACCTCTGTGAAATGAACTAATGTTCCCTCGCCGTGACCTTCCTTCTGCAAAGCAACTTCACTTCACCTCCCTTTGAATACTTCAAAAGCACTACTCCTTCTGAGCTTCTCTGATAAATTCAAGCCTAAAAAAAAAAACCTCTGCTCATACTCCTTGCGGCAGTCCTTCAAGTACTTCTGCGTATTTGAACCCTCGACTCTATGCACCTTCTGCAACAACAATCTTCCTCTCTTCCACCTTAGTCAACAACTTCTAAGGACTCAGCTAGCCTGTGCACGCCTTGCACAGCTCCTATGCTTCACTTGCACTTCTGTTGGAATGAGAACAACGGTATCCCTCCTAAGCTTTCAGAGATAACTCTGAACCTTGTCAATGCACACCTTGTGGATGCTTTCACTACACTCCTTGCAGGAACTCTCGCTCAGGATGAGAAACAATTGAAACTTATTCTCCTTCTCTCGTATTTCAAACATTCAACATGAAATCATACATTCACAGTACTAAATAAAATGCATAACAGAGAGCATAAAACAACTGTAAGAAGAACATTCAGCATGTACAAATAGAAAACATCATAACACCGTGAATCTAAACTAAAAGCTTCATATATTAATTCAAAGCTCYTGTACATGAGTTCTTCTTCTCAACTCTCTGCTAAAACTATTTCCTTCTTCTTGCTCTATGCTAATGATACCATGATCTAATGATACAAGAATGAGGGTGTCTATATCCGTTTTCCCTCTTTCTCTCTAAACTGTCTAATCTATCATTCATATCTACCTACTTTCATTAACTGGCTTAAATGCCTTAATACAAAAGACGAATGTAAGAATTTACCCAGGTTCGTTTACAATCTCCAAAGTATAAATGCGAGTACGTTCCTATTAACTATTACATTAATGACTTTGTTTCAAAATTCAAAATAGGTCTTTATGAAAATGTGCTCTTTTTCTTCCCCCGTGCATCTAGCTGCTCCTTGGCTTAGTTGCGTTCTTTTGGCTTTGCACGATGCTCCTGCATCATACTCCCTTTCTTGAAAATTTTCATGAACTCATGTTCATCAGTTCTTGCATGGTCTGTCCATGCTTCTGAATTTCTGCTTCATCTTCCCAGCTGGCATCTTCAACTGGATGTCCCTTTCACTTGACCAAGTATTCAAAATATTCTTTCCTCATGGTCTTCTTGCTAACCCTCTTGTCAATTATTCTTTCCATCTGTGTCTTTTCAGCTACAGGCATTTGTTTGGTCCACTGAACTTATATCTTCTCATTCTCTGTCCCTGCTTCTTCAGCTCTTTAAGGGTACAAATCTAAGATGTTGAATATCGATGAAATTTCGATCCCATCGGGTAATTCAATCTCATATGTGTTTGCCCCAAATTTCTTTATGACCTTGCATGGTCCAATCTTCTTCATTTTCAGTTTGTTATATGTCCCCCTTGGGAACCTCTCCTTCCTCAAATGTGCAAGAAACAGATCACCAACTTCAAATTGAAGTTCTCGCCTGTGTTGATCTACTCCGTGCTTGTACTCTTGACTCGAATTCTGCAATTGTTTCTTAACTCGGCTGTGAATATCTTTCATTGCTTCTGCAAAGTCTTCTACACTAGCACTTATGAATTTAGTTTGTTCCATATCTTTTAATTCAGAAAATCCCCTTGGTTGCATTCCATATACAATTTGGAATGGACTCTTCCCTGTGCTTCGATTGATCGAATCATTATAAGCAAATTCCAACTGTGGTAGAATGTGGTCCCACTGACTGTGGTGTTCAATCACTAGGCTTCTCAGTAAATCTCCCAAGCTTCTATTTACAACTTATGTCTGCCCATCTGTCTGAGGATGATAAGCTGAGCTAAAAGACAAACTTGTCCCCAGCTTCTTCCA
Organism: Picea mariana; assembly: GCA_032191745.1. Classification (NCBI taxonomy): domain Eukaryota; kingdom Viridiplantae; phylum Streptophyta; class Pinopsida; order Pinales; family Pinaceae; genus Picea; species Picea mariana. The sequence goes on along the minus strand of JASDQU010503447.1, from coordinate 8,427 downwards.
TAAAGTCCTCTAGAAATGTCCTACGAACTTGGTATCCCGATCTGAAACTATACTCCTTGGAAAACCGTGAAGTCTGATGACTTCTTCATTCTCCTGTGGCGTCAACCTGTACGCTGATTTGTTCGGTAAACTAGCTCTAGGTATAAGATCAATATGATGACTTATACTTCTGATCGGTGGCAATGAACAAGGTAGTTCGTCCACTACTATATCAGCGAATTCCTCCAGCAACTTCTGGATTTCCTCTGGTAAATCATCCATCCTTGTACTGGTCAAAACAATTCTAGGCTTCATGACCACCACAAATTGCATGTCTTCCTTCTTTTTAACCTCCTTAAGAATTTCCTTCCCACTCATGAGAAGTACAGTGTTGCTCAGCTCTGGTTTCACTTCTTTATCCTTAATCGGCAGCAACATGTGAGTTCTCCCATTTTTCTCCAGGGTGTATGTGTTCTTTCTCCCATCATGAATCACATTCATGTCATATTGCCATGGTCTACCTAGCAATAGATGACAAACATCCATGGGAATGACATCACATAATATTTCATCCTTATATCCTCCTATTTTAAATTCAACTAAACATTGTTTAGTGGCATTTACCTGATGTCCTTTTTGTAGCCATGAAACTCTGTATGGTCTTGGATGTACGATAGTCTCCAGCTCCATCTTTTCTACCATCTTCATAGATACGAGATTGTCTGTGCTACCACCGTCCACGATGACTTTGCATACCCTATCTTTGGTCTTACAAGCAGTCTGAAAAAGTCTATTCCTTTGGGTTGGGTTCTCTGCCTCCTCCTTCTCTGGCGTTAAGAGAACTTTCCTCATCATCAAGGATCTTCCACCCTCGGCATCTTTTGCCTCAACATTCCATCCTTGTGCTTCGACAATGTGAGTTTCACCACCTTCTTTCTTCCTATCTGGACACTCATAAGATTTATGTCCAACTTTTCCACAAACAAAAAATTTCACTTCACCTCCTTGGCCTCTTCCTCTTCCTCTGGTATGAGGAAAAGTATTTCTATCGGCATATTTCCCTCTCTGTGAGCTTCCTCCTCTCTCAATTTGAGTTTGAGGTTTCTTCCCCTCTTCTTTAGATTTCTGAGTTCTGTCTTGGGCAATTGTTTTGCCTCTAGCTTGACTTCTACCTCAACCTCTTTGACCTTGCTTTCAGCTCAGCTTCTCTTCAGCTTTCAGAGCCATCTGATGAGCATCTTCTACATTTCGGATGATCATCATGCTCATCTCATCCTAAATGTCATATCGCAGACCATTCATGTACCTGGAAACCTTTTCATCATCGCTCTCCCGATGACCTGCCCTGATGTTGATCTTGTAGAATTCTTCAGTGTATTCTTTCACTGACATAAGCTTCTGTCTCAAATTTTGCATCCTTCGAAAGAGAGTAATTTGATAATCCTTGGGTATGAATTTGGCTTTCATCTTTGCAACCATTCTGTCCCAACTTTTGATTTTTTGCTTGCCTTTACAGTGTCTGTCAGCCTGCAATTCATCCCACCATAGTGTTGCATGCCCTTTAAGTCTCGTGATAGTGTGTTTGACCTTTTTGTCTTCCTCAACATCTTCATAGTCGAAGTACTTATCCAGAGCTCTAATCCAGTCTAGAAGCTCTTCAACATCTAGGTTCCCTTGATACATGGGAATCTCCATTTTTTCCCTAGCACCTATCCTTGCAACAACCCTGAATAGGTGTTCATCTGCAACATCTTTGACTACCACTTCTTCTCCTTCATGTCCAACTTCATTTTCATTTTCAGCTTCGTTGATATCCCCAACATCGACTGTGTGCCTCTGTGTTGTCTCCATGGCATCAAGCCTAGCACATAGTTCGTGCATTTCCCTTTCCACTGCTAGATCAGGAATTGGCACGGGCCTATCTCTTCTTCTCGGTGGCATGGCTGAAAATGTTCCTCCTTTCCCCTGCTATAGAAAGCAAAGAAATTTGTTCTGTGCTCTGATACCACAACTGACGTAGACCCCCTACTCTCAGGTTAGGATCCGCACAGGATCTTTCTAAACCTGCCCTCTTGAGTCTAATTGACTCCTTGATTTTCCCTCGGGAATATCTCATACACTCACGGTGTATCCACAGGTCCTTATGAGTTGCAACTTCGTGAGAAAACAATAGGAATCAACTCTTATCTTCTAATCAACAATGAAATTTTGTCTTTCGCCAAATCGAAACTTCGGGTTTCGCGATTTCAGGATACCTGATGTCAAGATTCTCGACTCTTCCACCTGTCGAAACCCAAAATGCCGAAACACCGAAATCCTTGTCCACATCTTCCTCTGCTCCTATTTCGCATTTCGCGGCTTTGGGAATTCCAGAAATGGGAACCCTGATCTCTGGTCTTCTAAAATGTTGAATTCTAACGTGTTCATCAATTCTTGGCTCCTCAATGGGTTTTTCTCCTTTTTCGGGGTTTCAGACTTCGCGATTTCGTGAATCCTGACGTGAGGTTTTCTGACTCTCCAACCCTTGAACCACGAAATAGTCAACGGAGTCTGACTCTGATTATTGATGAAAACTCGCCACCTGTCCTCTCGAACTATACTCTGTTTCTGATGTGAGCTCTCGTCACCTGTCACCTAAGCTATCGGCTTTCGAAACTTGAGCTACGTTCCTGTCACTATTTCCTCTGTCCTTTCGAAGTTCTGAACTCCGAAATAGTGACTATACATAATCAATGGACGACTATAACCCTCCTGATCCGATGACCCACGTGATTTCAGGATTTCGGGTACCGGGAGTTCGAAACTCTCGATAGCAAAATACTTGTCACCACAAATCCTGAATTCCCGAACCCCCAAACACCGAAATTCCACTTCAAGGATTTTTTGGGTTTTACAATTCTGGGTTTTTCAATACAAAGGCCCCTGGCTCCTTGTCATCAAGACTTCTGGTATTCCAAATCCCAAATTACTAAAATCCGGAAATTCACATCCAATTCTGTCGCGACTTGCGACTTCGGGTTTTTTTCTCTGTTGTGTCTTGATCACTTGTCCTCAGGACCCCTGAAATGACGAACTCCAAAATTTCGAAACGCCAAAAATTATTCTCCTCGCCTTCACACACGATAATCCAGTTTGCGCTTCGGGAGTTCGAGCGACCAAGGGTTTCGTCCACACTTCGGATTTACAACCCCCGAAATGCTAAAATGATCTCGACGGTCCAACAGTCGTGATCAAAGTTCCATATTGGATCCTACCTCTCGAAGTATGAATTCATCCTATCACTTAACTGCCCCACAACTCTCCTGGATCCTACGGTCCTTGCTATTTCGTGAATTCTCCGTAGAGAATTTCGACCGTTCGATTCTTCCCTTCAGAACCTCTACGAAATGAACTAATGTTCCCTTGCCATGACCTTCCTTCTGCAAAGAAACTTCACTTCACCTCCCTTTGAATACTTCAAAGGCACTACTCCTTCTGAGCTTCTCTGATAAATTCAAGCCTAAAAAAAAAACCTCTGCTCGCACTCCTTGCGGTAGTCCTTCAAGTACTTCTGCGTATTTGAACCCTCGACTCTATGCACCTTTTGCAACAACAATCTTCCTCTCTTCCACCTTAGTTAACAACTTCTAAGGACTCAGCTAGCCTGCACATGCCTTGTGCGGCTCCTATGCTTCACTTGCACTTCTGCTGGAATGAGAACAACGGTATCCCTCCTGAGCTTTCAGAGATAACTCTGAACCTTGTCGACGCACAACTTGCGGATGCTTTCACTGCACTCCTTGCAGGAACTCTCACTCAGGATGAGAAACAATTGAAACTTATTCTCCTTCTCTCGGATTTCAAACATTCAACATGAAATCATACATTCACAGTACTAAATAAAATGCATAACAGAGAGCATAAAACAACTGTAAGTAGACCATTCAGCATGTACAAATAGAAAACATCATAACACCATGAATCTAAACTAAAAGATTCATATATTAATTCAAAGCTCCTGTACA
>JASDQU010503445.1:33712-56039 GCA_032191745.1 Picea mariana | reverse complement strand
CATTTGTCCAATAGAGGCTTGCACTCCTGTCATCGATGATGCTTGTACACCCACAGAAATTACTCTTTCAGACATTACTCTTTAAGTCATGAGGTCAATGAGTACCTCCTTCATAGACTCTTCGACTACACTAATTTCTTTGGACATATGTGTTCATGGTTGAATCTCTTGGGATTGAAGAGTAACTAATCAATGCAACGGGACAGATGGTGATAGCACGATGATCACTGTGTGGAATCAACTAATCTGGAGGCTTAGATTCACGGTTAGAAAAAGTGTTATCGGTGAAAGGTTCGATGAAATAAATAGATAACGAAGCAATGAATCTCTCCAATGGGCAAGAAGCCTCCATTAACTCAGTTCTGTTCATTATGACGCAGTCCCAACAATCTATTGGCGAGATGTCAGACCATAAATGCCTTTCTACCCGTTTGGGGTGTTGGTCTAATGATTATAATGTTCCCAATGGCTATATTTCTTCATTATGGCGAAGTGCCATGTGACGCTATTATGATATCTCGACGAAGTTCCTTTTTTGTAAATTTTCCTTTTGCGAAGTTTCCTCTTGACCTTTCTATAAATTTTTGATCTTTTCTCTCTTCTTGGTAAGATTTCGAGCCTTCTTTCTAGTGAGCTTCATCTCATTATTCCTCTTTTCATTCTGATTCTTGTCTTATTTCGGCATAGTAACTTCACATTTTTGAGATTATTTCCAAATATTCAAGGGTAATACTTCTTCTCTATCTGGGATAGGTACTTTAGTCTTCTGCAAATCTTCTTGTGTTCTTGAAACTTCGACATCCAAGTCTCTGGTGCTAAGTAGCTTCGATCTGTTCTCTTGTTCTTCAATGATTTGTGTGATCCTCCTAGTCATGAAATCTTTCAAATCTTGCTTCTTCTTCTCTAAGACTTCTTCTTCCTTCCTTCTGGCCTATTCTCTTTCAATCCAAGGTTTTCCTAGTAACATCGAAAATGGGTCATTGTTCTCAGTAAATTTAACAACTTCAAAATCTTCTTCTGTCAAAGTTCCATTGGCATTCATAGATATCTATGTGAGCTTTCCACATAGGGTTATTAGTTTTCCTCTGAATAATCCTATTCCTCCCAATGAAGGAATCATAGCAGGCTCCCCTAAAGGCTCCCAAGTTCTTTCTGTCATGATATTCACCTGTGTTTCCTCATCCAGAATACAATCGATGTCAAAATATCTTATTCTTGCTTCAATGCACTCTTTTTCTTTGAATATCTCTAATAAGTTGATATGTCGGTGGTCATTTAGGGTTTCTTTCATCTGTAGCAATAATTTCTCTGATTATTTTTTGGGTTCTGTCATAATCTCAGTTTATGGATCTTCCTTAGGGTTTTCTTGGTTCATATTCATTCTTTCAACCTTAGCAATCATTCTAGGGCAATACAATACTTTGTGGTCCATAGATCTACAACAAATACAACTATATCATCTACGAGGTCATTCCTTAGCCAGATGTCCCAGTCTTCTGCAACTGTAACAAAGGGCTAATCCTCATTTTCTTTTAAATTATCCCCAACATTTCCTCTACTACACACTAGGATCACAGTAGCTAACCTACAAAAAATTATTTCTAGAATCCTACATCCATTTGTTAGTCCAAACATTCTCTCTATGCATAGATATAACATATCTTTCACTATTCTTATCAGATCTACTCATATCAAATATTATTTCATCTATCAGTGCCCTAGTTTTCAAGCTAGGAAAAATATTATCAAACATACCTAGATCCATACTTTAGAAACAAAAATTTCCACTATTCTTATCTTCAGCAGATCACAAAGATTCTAGATATAAAAAATTTCACTATTCTTACCTTTATCAGAGCACGGAGCTTGTAGATCTCACCTCTTTAAGAAAAAATTCTCACTTTTACCTTTCTCAGAGCAAAAAGCTTTCAGATCTTACCTATTTTCTTCAGATCTGACCCTTCTTCTTGGCACAGAGCTTCACTGGTCAAGTGGAATGCTTCACACTAGGGAAATAGATCTATGCATAGAGCTTTCACAATTTCAGTTCGGATCTTCACACAAAGCTTCTTCTTCCTCAGTTCCTAGCAATCATAGTTTCAGTCCCGAAAATGGAACAATTTGTTGTCATAGGGGCATACCTAGGGTTGAACTCTAAAACAATGCACCAAAAAAACCCTAACTACTGACCCTTTCAACAACACCTGCGAATCAGATGAAGTCTCACCCGAGGTAGAGGCAGGGGTGGTCACAGGACTCCAATGTTTGCAACCTTAGTTGGGACATAGATCTGTGACTGTAACACCTTAAGAGGGCACTTAGCAGTTATAGTTCATTAATATCCAGTCTTAGTTTATAGTGCAGTTAAACCTTAATTACAGAGCATTTTAGTATTTAACCAGATCTACTATATTCAAGCACTAAGCACATCCACATAGGCCAAATCTAGTATTCATCCATACTATTAAGCCCATAGCATTAACATATCTATCTACCATTAATCTATATCGAATAACTAAGCAAGTTAACATATAAACACATCAATACATCACACAAAGCAGAACAATGCATCATGTATGTGGTTCACCCCCACCCTAGGGCTACATCCACCAACTCTTCGTCTTCTTTATTATCTTCTTCAATCAGTTACATGCACAGAACCACAAAAAACCTACTCCATAGAGGACAAGAGATCTGCACACCTCTCTAGATCGTCCTTCGTCGGGCTAGGTTACAACACTAAGCCTCTTCTCAATCTCTTACACTCGCTTTCACTGAGCTCTGCAAGCCTCATATAGTATGAACAAAGGAAATCTCTACTCTTAGGATTTTCGATCACATAGATGGAACTACTTCCTACATCGCTCAACCTTCTTTTTATACTTTACAAAATAGGCCTAAGCATGGGTAAACCCATGGGCTGAAATCCCCATACCCATTACATAATACTGAATCTCAAAAAGGGCCCTAAAAGGGGTTGAGATCCCGCGATCTCCGCTTTTTCTTGCACTCTGCGTTCAACAACCTGTCGAAGTCCCAAAAATAGGTCAAACCTGACCAAGAATCCTCAAAACTTGGTTAAGGGCCAAAAATTTCATGGGTTCTACAGATGATTTATCCATTGAATATTGGTTGAATCTTGGTTGGATTTATCCGATTATACCTCCAACATGAAGGTCCACATGGAGGTCTTTCAACTAAAAGGGAGTGTGATTCTTTGGTGGAGTACACTCTTACCACAACTAAACATAGTTGTTGAAGACGTGTCATGGGAATTGTTTGAGGAACGATTCCGAGAGAGGTACCTATATGATGAGTTCATTGAGCACCAACAACTCTTTATGATAGGGTGATCACATAGTACCAGAGTATGAGGCTAGGTTCATGGAGTTTCTCAGATATTCTTTTCATTTGAACATTGATAAATTAAAGGTTAACAAGTTTGTGTTTGGTCTCAACTTCAACACTCATACTAAGGTGAGGATCTTGATGCCTCATAATTTGCACGATGCAGTTCATAATGATTGCATCACTGAAGAATAGTTGAATAGTAGGGGTCAGGGAAGGACTCATTCCAGGAACAAAAAACACATGCCACTTAGAGTGAAACAAAAATAGACACCAATTAGAAAGACTTATGGGCACCATGATACACCCAGAGGAACTGTATTCTCTACATTGCGTAGAGACACTACCAGTTAGAGGACTTTGTATAGAGTACCACCACAGTAACAACAACTTCGTCCTTAGCAACATGAACAAAACAAATATGTTCTTTAGAATAGATTGGGGCCTCAGAACCCTATACCAACAAGTTATTCCTCTGGAACTAGGAGTATCAACCCTAAGAACGAATGTTGGACTTATGGAGGGTCACATTATTAAAGTGATTTTCCTATTGAGAAGGAAAGAGTTTTCAGATCAATAGAACATACGATAGTGGGATATTTTAGCAAGACCCATAGGACTCATGCAATGATGAATAATCACCAGGAAGAGCATAAGTTTATGGTGCTCGAGACTTCGGGTATGACAGAATGTCAACAGTTGAGTGTTTTGATAGATCCAAGAGCTACTAAGAGTTTTATATATAGTGTTTCACTTAAAAAATTTAGGGTCAAGGCAATCGAACAAGAAGAGTTTTGATATGTGGAAATGGCATCTGGATCCAAGAAAAAGGTTGGAGGCAAGGTTAAAGATTGTAACATTAAATTCGGTGATTTCATCACAAATGTAAAACTGTATGTCACAATATTGGGATCTTACGACATTGTGATTGGAATGGATTGGTTAGAATCACACGATGTGATACTTAGCTGTAAGATGAAATGATTATGTTTGGTTGATGATTTGGGACATAATAGAGTAATTGTGGGAAGAAACTGAGTGCCATGGAGATTTATTTATTCCCTACAATTATGGAAAAGAATGCATAAAGGATGTAAGTTGTATGCTATTTTATCACTTAATGAAAAAGATGACATAGAAGTATTGGAAGACTTTCTAGTAGTATCGGATTTTGTTGATGTTTTTCCTGAGGAACTACCAGGTTTACCGCTAGAAAGAGAATTGGAATTTACCATAGATTTAAAACCAGGAAAAGAACTGATTTCCAGAACGCCTTATTGGATGTCGACACCTGAATTAAAAGAATAAAATATGCAATTGAAGGATTTGTTGGATTTGAGACTTATACTTCCAAGGATATCACCATGGGGTGCACCAATAATTTTTGTAAGAAAGAAGGACAGATCATAGAGGCTTTGAATTAATTATTGTCAATTAAACAAATCCATGATTAAGAACCAGTACCCGTTACCGAGAATTGATTATTCATTTGATCAAATGAAGAGAGAGACAATATTTTGAAATATTGATTTGATATCAGGATATCATCAGTTACAAATTAAAGAGGAAGACATTCCTAAAATAATATTTAAGACAAGATTCAGACATTATGAATTTACTGTATTTTGATTTGGATTGATGAATGCCCCAGATGTATTCATGAGTTTAATGAAGGGGGTATTCCATGATTATTTGGATAATTTTGTACGGGTATTTATTGATGATATACTGCTTTACTCTCGGAAGAGAGAAAATGAGAAACACCTAATATTAGTTCCACAATGTTTAATATAAAACAAGTCGTATGGAAAGCTATATAAATGTTCATTTTATCAGACAAAGATTCATTATTTGGGACACATTATCTCTAGAGAAGGTATTGTTTTGGATCTAGTGAAAGTTGAGGCTATTATGGAATGGCCAACACCGACGAACATGGAGGAAGTACATAGGTTTATGGGATTAGCAAGTTACTATTGATGGTTTTTCTAAGGATTTTCAAAGATAACAAATCCAATTATGAAATTACAAAAGAAGAACAAGAAATTCGTATTGTCAGAGAAGTGAGCGAAAGCATTTCAGAAGCTTAGAGAACTATTAACAACAACAATGATACTGAAGGTTCTAGATATCGACAAGGAATTCTTGGTATGCATAGACACATCCAAGGAAGGATTTGGCGGAGTATTAATGCAATATGAATGAGTGATCGCATACATTTCAAGGAAATTAAGAATTCATGAAGATAATTACGCAACACATAATTTGGAATTACTTGCGACTATTTATGCCATATGATTTTGGAGACACTACCTTATTGGATGAAAATTGGAGTTGAAAATTGATAATTGTGGATTGCAACACATTTTTACTTAAAGTGACTTGAACATGCAACAAAGACGTTGGTTAGAACTGTTAAGTGATCATGATTTTGAGATCACATACATTAAAAGAACAATTAATAGAGTAGAATATGAGTTTAGTCGTAGACCTCGCATTTTCTTAGTAATACCACTAAAAATGAATCTCCAAGAAAATATTTTAGCATTAAACATTGATGATGATGGGTACAAGGAAGTAAAATACAATATCAGACAAGATACAATGATGACACCTAGATATGAGGGATATTCTTTGGATAGTGATGGACTACTAAGGTATAATGGAAGAATTTATGTACCACCAATTGACAAATTAAGAAAGTTAATTTTGAACGAAGCTCATCGAGTGGTATATACAACTCATCCTGGAGTCATGAAGATAAAGGAATACCTTAAACCTTTATTCTTTTGGAAGGGAATGAATATATATATAGTTAAATATGTGGCGAGATCTCTTGAATTTCAGCAAGTGAAGGATGAACATAGACATCCAATGGGTTTATTACAACCACATATGATTCTTGAATCGAAATTGGAAGTTATATCGATGGATTTTATTGTGGATTTTCCATTGACTGAAAGGAGGCATGATAACATTTTTGTAGTCATTGAAACTTTGATGAAGAGTGTGCATTTTTTTCTATTGCATACGATGTATCAAGCACCAGACATAGCTATAATTTTTGTTAACGAGATTGTGAGATTACATGGTGTGTCAAGGAGAATAATATCTGATAGAGGATCGATATTTACTAGGTGATTTTGGACTAGTTTCCAAGAGGCTTTGGGAACAAAATTTAATTTTAGTACAACATATCACCCCAAAATAGATGGAAAAACTAAAAGAAAAAACAAAATTTTAGAGGATATGCTTTGAATGTATGTGATGGATCAACAAAAATGATAGGAAGAATTTTTACCATTGGTATAATTTGTGTATAACAACAGTTATCAGAGTATGATAAAGATGGAACCTTTTGAGTTTCTATATGGACAACCATGTAGGACACCTTTGAGTTTGGATCGACTACAATATAGAGTCTTGGTTGGACCAGAAGTGATTCAAGAAATGGAAGATCAGATGAAATCCATAAGGAAGACTGACAAAAGAGTTATGTGGATGCACATCATCTGGACCGTACTTATGAGGTTGGTGATAAAATATTTTTGTGGGTGCAGCCACATAAGAGTTTTATTAAGTTTTGAAAAGGTGATAAAATCTCTCCAAGGTTCGTTGGACCTTTTGAAGTTGTAGAAAATAAAGGACCTGTGGCTTACCGACTATCCCTACCTGATTCTTTGAGGCATATGCATGATGTGTTTCATGTTTTAGTTTTACTTCATTATATTTCAGATCCTTGACATGTTATTGAAATGAGTTCATTGCATGTATCAGACGAGGGTACTCTCATAGTGGAGAAAATATGCATATTGGACCATCACACTCAAAATCTACGACGTCAAATAGTCGATCAGGTCATGGTCCAGTGGGACAATTATAGTCCACATTCTGCTAATGGGAGGACACATATGAGATGTGTTAGTAGTTTCCTTATTTATTTGGATAGTTGGATATATAGATTGGTATTATTTGTGTTTATTTCTTTCATTGTTAGATAGTACAAACTTCGGGACAAAGTTTTAAAAAAGAGGGGGTGTATGTAACATCTAGTTCCATTTATCACATTATAACATTGCCTTATTCTTTGAGGAAACTTGCGAGCAAGTGATCTAGAATAAAACATGGTACATTATGATTATTAGTTTTATTTATATGCTTATGTTATGATTGTGTTTTGGAAATTAATATTTTATTATTATGAATGTATAGGATTGACAAGTATTATGATGAGGTTTCTTGAGTGTGCATGAAATGTGATATTATGAGGATGCATATGACATCGAAAAACTTCCTTGGACTCTGGATTGAGTCAGGGAGTGGACCTTTACTTTGGTTTGAGTACTTGATTTATACACATATATTATTGATGATGATTTCAGTATGGATTTCATGTATATGGAATATTGACATTATCTTTGTCAGTGTATGCAGGAATGGTGACGCTTGTTAATATGACTCACATGAGGAGTAGAGGGGTCATACATAGATACCATATGGATGAGGGAGAGGTGTGCCAGTGTCCTTGTCACAACCTACTGGCACTCCCATCGTGACATGAAATGAAGGTTAATGACTACCTTTTTCCGAGAGGTTCATGATTCCATGGGGGAAAACTGAGACAATCACTTACGAGGATTTTTTAGGGGAGCACAATAAGGTGGATACAATAAAAAATTCCTAATCGAACTCCAACTATAAATTAGTTAGGAGACACAATAAAAGAGGAATTGGAGAACTACGAGAAAACTAAGATGAATTTTAGGAACTAATTGTGGGTGTGAGGGAAAATGCTTAATTATTTAAATTAAAAAGGGATTTAACATGTGTAGTTGAGGAGAGTGTGACATGTGTTGTTGGTGAATAATATTCAAATTACTTATTAAAAATTAGCTAATTGTGCATGAGATGTGTAATACCCAAGGCCGAGCCCATGATGAATTGTAATGATGTTTAATGAAGTTCATAGGTTGGTGAGCCAAGTATTTATAAGCTTGGAAGATTTTATGTTTATTAGGCCGAAGATCCTAGATGCTAAGGCTATAGAGCCTACTTTTTTATATGAAATTATGGAGATTATTAATAAAATACATCGTTGTGTGTAGACCAATCACGAAGAAAGAGTTATGGAAGACTAAGCTCCACTAGAAAGGGAAAGGGAGAGGGTGTTGAAAGGATGGGAAAAAGGGGCTAAGCTTGAGGGCTTAACCCAAGGGATTATTATAATGCATTTCCTTAATTACTAAAGTTTTGGAAATAAACCCAGTTATCATAAGTTCATTTAGGGAGAGGAACGAAATCCAAGTGGATAGGAACGAGCTCCTAGAGAGCCAAGTGTCATTCAGGACACATGCAAATTTATGTGGGGAAGTTCGTGCTTGTGGGGGTCCTCTCACCATTCTCTCTCTCACCATTCTAATCATTTTGACCATCTTCGCTCATGATTTCACTCATGATTCTAGCCATCCATTGCCACATGCACTCATGCATTGAGAAGGCACGCAGTCAACCAATTTATGCCATTGTTGAACCCTCTTCCATCATAAACCTCTATAATTGATGAGTCGTCCCTTACCTTACCTGTTTTTTATATTGTGGTTTGGAAAGGCAGGTTTTTAGGCTCTTGGTTGAAGATGTAGGTTATCAGGTCTATGAGAAACTCTCTTCGGGTGAGAGAGGTTGTTGGGGAAGTGATTACTCCTGGAGGGAGTCCAACAACAGTTATAGAGCTCTGATAATTCCTGATCAGGCTTATTGTTGAAGCCTTGGAAGAGAATTGGAGCAGTCGATGGAATGTGGAACAATTAAGGTGTATATTCCCAGGCTGGGATAGGAATGTGGAGAAAGAGAGTCTATGAGAAGTGGGCGTAAGTAGGCTCCTTGGAGGGAATCTTTCCTATTGCATTGTGAAACTTTTCATAGCCTAAGCCTAGCCTAGTATTTCCTTTCCCTGGGTGGAGTTTAGCCCCATATCGGGGTGACCCATAACTGATAGCTTGGAGCAGTGTGGTCTAAGGCTGGGAGGTTCATGGAAGGTATGCATGCAATCGATGGTCTTCTCACAAAAAGATAAGTACAAATTCTATGTTAATTGTATGTTGTGTATCTTGTACATGTGTTATAATGTTATCATAATTTCTTTTGTTTATTCCATGTATGTATTATTTTCACTTATCCATGAATATGTGTTTTGGACGTAGACCCATTCTTGGGAAGAGGCTATTTTTTGGGAGAGAAGAACAAAGGGAAGAAAGGATAGCTAGAAGGAAAAGAAGCACATGCGAGGGAAGCATGTGAGGCGTGCATGAAAGGGAGACCTAACTACATTAGGGTTAGGGGTTTTGCACTATATTGTAATGGATGATGAGCCAATAATATATTTAAGTAGTACTTAGGAGGTCTAAGGAGGAATATTTATATCACAGAAGAGGGACCTACAGGGGTACCTGAATGGGATAGATACAAAAAGAGATTAATAGTACCTAGGAGGTAGAGAGAGTTCAGAAGTTGTAAGATTTGTAAGAAATGAAATATTTCGTAAGCTGGTGAGGTAGAGAAGAATTAATAAACTTGATCCTGAGGGTTATATTGTAGGTTGAGGAGCCTAGTGTGATCTAGTCAACCTCACAGGGATCAGGAAGCCAGTTGAGATTATAAGATCCAAGACTGTAAACACGCATGGCATGACATATAGTTGAGACATAATAAAGAGATTGAGAGACAGATATTTGTGGACATAACCCAGGAGGGGGTGAACCATGGTAAAACATATGTTATGTGATTGAATGTATGCATCTCTATTGTTGTTAACAATTAAATGCTAGATGAATGAATCAAGAAATTAGTTGGATCTGATACTTTACATCCATGCATAAGAATGAATGTTATAATCAAGAGGATAAACTAAATAAATAAATATAATAAGGTACAACCATATATCTCCACTCATTCCTAGGATGCAAGCACCTAAGTATTTCAGCCACACATAGAGTTATCTCGAGTGAGACTGTGCAGTACACCTTGTGTGCTACGTTGCCTTCTGGTTTACCAAGGGGGCAATAGTTTTAGAGGGCCTTTGTTGAGAGATTGTTAAATTTGAACCTGTGTCAACCTATGACAGTAAGGTAAGATCAGAGTAGATAACTGATAAAGTATAATAAGAAACCAACAAATGGTTCCTTTTTTGGTTGGAACAGGATGGGACTAAGTGAATGAGATCTATTGAAGAAGCGTCATAAGAATGCCATATCTGACGACAAGACCTTAAGATAATGAGAATCTAAAAGGGGATGTTGAGACCATGGAACCCAACAAAGGTAGAGATAGGGAGCTAGTTGAAAAAAAAGGAGCTGGATTTTGCGTAGAAGGATAACAGAAACCCGAAGTTAACACCGTGCAAAAAGCTGGACAAGTACGTATTCAACAACTTGCATGAAGTATTTTTTTTTATTTCCCGCATGTGTTGCAGTAGTGGATATTAAGGTTGTAAGACAACAATCCTACAAATCGGATCAGACAACTAGAGTGGAAACTTGTAGAGATCACGCAGTTACAACAAGTTGACAATAAATTTACATGTGCAGTAGATTTTTGGTTAGACAACATTGTTGTAGGATTTATCACAGAATTTCCAGTAGATACGATGAATTATTACAGTGCAGTAGAGCAACAGATATTTAAGGGACCTCGAGGTAGGTATATCAGATTTCTATATACTTCCATTAAGATATTTCTATATAACAAAGGTGTAATGAAAATGGCCTCAGACAACTAAACTTCTCTGCGTGCATGGGGGAAGGGGGGAATCAATGAAAGGAAAAGGAGAAATGGATAAAGGAAATAAGGAGGAGTCCTTGGATCCAATCATGATGAAGGAACACTAGATCAAGTAGATCATGGGAATAGCTGGAAGAAAAGGCAGTGGAGTACCCTACAAATATAAGATAAACACCAAGAAGAGATCCATAGCCATGAGGTAGGGCTTGGAAAGTGATGAAGACGAGGTAGAGGATCTTCGGGCTATGGAGGAGATTGAGGAAATCCTATGTGTGACATATGAAAGGAAGAAGAGAGGTCCAAGAGTAGGGAAAAAAGGCAACACTCCTATCCATATCAGTGTCAGTGTGGAACCCATAAACCCATGTGCAACAAATACACCAATAAGAAAACCACCATTTAGACAACTGAATTTTGGTAGAAGGAAGATAACAGGAAGTACATATACACAGGGAACAAAAACTGGGGGAGCCAGTTCAAAAACCATTATTCAAGTATCTACACCACGTGGAGGTAGTAGTTCAACATTTAGGATGGCATGACATGATCCCACCATCAGGTTACCGAAATTCAAAGGAGAGGCGTCGGAGGACCTTGAGAAGAACTTGTTTATTTGTGAAAATATCTGGGAAGAAAAACAAATCACATATGAGGACACTAAAATTTCACAGTTATACATTACAGTAAGAGATCACGCATTGGATTGGTACATGAGATTAGCTGCAAACAGTCTGCCAAGGACAACCAGAATGATTGGAGATATCAAAATGTTATTGATAAATGAATTCCAAAAGCCTAGCTTAGAGGATCAATACATGAATGAGATGATAGATATTAGACAGAAACCAGGAGAATATGTGTGGGATATTGACCATAGATTCAAATTATTGAAGGGAAAGATAAAGTATGTCATGATAGATATGCAACATAGGCATTTGTTTGTCAATTCACTACTCCCACAGTTGAAATACCCCTTGTGACAACAGAAGTTTCAAACCGAGGTAGAGGCTCTATAGGAATCCCTAAAAATGGAAGAGAACCAATATAACAAGATAGATCCATCCATAGAGGAGTTGAAGGAGGATCTGAAGAACTTAACATTTCAGCTAAACTAGAACAGGGGTAAGGACAAAAGAGAAGTCATTTGGTGTATCACATGTAGGACATAAGGACACCATAATAATGAATTCCCAACATTCGTGTAGTACATGGAAATAGGACTGGAAAACCCTTTGCCAACAAGAGTACTATGGTGTGAAATATGTAAGAAATAGGGGCATGACCCATATCATTGTCCAATGATACAAAAATACCAGATAGTTCCTAAGAGTTTATATTGCAATTTTTCCAAGTCAGTAGGCCATGATGACACAGATTGTAGGACTATGAACCTAATGAGGGAAAGAACATCAAATGCTTATAGGGTAAAGGCATAAATGATAACCTGGAAAGATGCACCATAGTTTAACCAAGTACCAACCCCATATAACATTTCACAACAAAATTATAACACTGCACAACAACAATATAACATTGTGCAATTGCAGTACAATACCACACAACCACACTATAATCCCTCACAGTATAACCAGGTGCCCCAATACAATGCACTGTGAGGAGATTGAGATGGATACAGAGGTGGAGGAAGAGGAATATGAAGCTTTGGAAGAGGCATAGGACCAGTGGTATGCCACAACTATCAACAACCAGGACACTATGCAAGAGAATGTCCACTTCCACCTACGACGTGTATGTACTGTTGTGCATCCAATAATGACAGAGAAGGTTGCCCTACACTATTGGGGAATATATAGGAAGAGAGAAATCAAAAAAATCATAATGTTCAGTGTATTTTGGTGGAAGAAATGGATGACAGAAGAAATATCAACATAGTTACGCGTGGAGGAGCTAAGACAGGGAATGACATAGTAAGACAAGATCCAGTGCAACACCAATGGGTGAAGAATAATGTCGAACCGTAGAATCATTTTAATGCACAGAACAAAAAGGAGATATTCAAGCAGTATAGACAAGAATTCTTGAAGCCAGAGATTGCATCAACATCAACTGCGAAGTATACCCATGAAGTACCAATGTATGAGATGCCTCCATTACTGGATCACACTAATGAAGCGCAACCCCTAGGAAAAGTAAGTATGATTAAGGATTTTACGCAGTCCTGTGTCAAACTACTAAATAATCCATCATCTGTTAAAGTGTTACAAAATATGTTAGAAAGATGTAGCATAGAGGCAGAAGGAAATCAATAATAGAAAACAATTAATCATCTGCATACAAGGAGGGGAACAAGCAAAGAATTCATACTGAATGCCAACATTGGAGATTTCAACATGGGAGATATTATACTGGATTTAGGATCCGAAGTAAATGTGTTACCCAAGAAGACATGGAAATTTATGGGAGATCCCACATTATGATATTCACATGTTCAACTGAAACTAGCAAATCAACATAGAATTCTACCAATTGGAAGGCTAAAGGGGGTGACAGTAGAAGTGGATGGAGTGTGCACTAAAGCTGATTTCGAAGTGATAGATATAGTGGATGGAACAACACCTTATCTGGAATTACTTGTCTTGGATTGGGAGTTTGACAATCAGGCCATAATCAACTTAAAAATGAGGAAGATGACATTCGATTAAGGAGAATACAGATTCATTGCGCCATTAGATCCATCAAAAGGGGAAAGGTTTGTAGAACCCACTTTTTTAGACCTGGAGGAAATTAACCAGTTGTATAGAACCACTGTGCGAGAATAATATTATGTGAATCCAATTGCAGATGGGGTACTCAGTTTGATAAGTATCATGTCATGTACGTTGGACTCAAATATAGGGTTGGAGAATTGGCAGTAGATGTTACACAAAGTCTCCACAAGAAGATACATAAGAATAGACCATGAGTAAGATGGGTAGGTACAAAGATAAGAGAACCTCCCAACTTCCATGGGGTGAATGACCTAGAAGCATTCTTAAGAAGATAAAAAAAATGAAGTGTTAGAAAATAAGAGGCTTTTAGATCTAGATATATCACTCAAGGAAACACTTGCAAGATGGTGGGGTGTGCACAAAGAGATAGTCAAGGACTGGTACCAATGTAAGTTGTTACTGTTCATTAGATTTGGCATAGAACAGGGAAGCAACCAACTATAGAAATACGATGGAAAGGAGACACAAGAAGAACACTTGGATAAGTGTAGAATTCTATGGAGAATGACACCACTAGAGGAATGGCCTCATCACTTTATTCACACATCAGAAGGGATTCCAACAAACTGGTATATAGACGAAGAATTGTGTAGAGGAACTATAAATGGGATAGTATTACAACATAATTTTACAGTCACTTTCTCATTTGAACATGAGAACCCAAACATAGACTCAACACTCAAACAAATCATAGGGGTGATATTCATTAAGGAACCATAAGTTGAACTTATGACAAAATATCAACAACAAAACATATAAACATTAAAATAACTACTGTCATGCTACCATGTGCAGGAAGAAGCACCAAACGAAGATGACCTGCACAAAATTCAGATAACAGAAAATGAAGGTGAAAGAGAGGTGGAAGGTCCTTATTTGGAATCCTAAGTATCTTGTGTGTCTATTAAGGTGAATAAATTCAACATTGGGAGAACTGAGCATCCCAAAATGGCCAACATTGGAGACTACTAGGATGAGCAAAAAATAAAAATCATAACAGAGTTATTGTGCAAGTACAACAACCTATTCCCAAAAATTTTGACATAAATGAAAGGCATATCAGGAGAGCTAGCTAAAATAAAGATACTTTTGATACCTGAGGCAAGACCGGTCAGATAGAGACCCTATAGACTAAAACCAATATACAAGAAAAAAGTGAAAGAAAAAATTGACAGGATGTTGGAGACCGGAATCATAGAACCAGTGGAGGAATCTGAATGGGTAAACCCTATGGTAGTTCAGGAAAAGAATTAGGGAGGTATAAGGATATTTTTTTACCTGAGGAAGTTAAATGATGCTTTGCTACATGACCCTTTCCCTACCCCTTTCACAGATGAGGTGTTGGAGAATGTGGGAGGCCAGGAAGCTTACTCATTCACCGATGGATTCTCAGGCCACCATCAAATCAAGATAACCCTAAAATATAGGTACAAGAGTAATTTTTCCATAGAATGGAGGTCCTACCAGTACACAGTCATTCCTTTTGGACTGAAGAATGCACCAACGATATTTTCCATAGTAGTCATCGCTGCATTCAAAGAATTCATCCACCAGTTTCTAGAGGTATATTTGGATGATTGGACAGTCTACAGTTTGTTAAAAGGCCATGTAGAGGTGTTGAGGTTGATGTTAGAAAGATGCAATCAGTGTCAAATATCGATAAACATCAAGAAGTTCATCTTTGGAACACCCTTTGGGATATTATTGGGCAATATAGTGTGAAAACAAGGCTTGCTAGTAGATCCTGCCAAGATTGCAGTAATTGTTAATCTACCACTACCAAAATCAGTACGTCAATTAAGAGCAACATTGGGACATGAAGGATACTACATTAAATTCATAAAAGGGTATACATAGATCATTGTGCCAATGGAGAAACTGTTGAGAAAAAATAGCAAGTTTTAGTAGAACAAGGACTATCATTGAGGATTGGACACTCTAATAGAGAAGATGGTAAGCGCACCAATACTAGTATTCCTAGATTGGGAAAAGACATTTAATGTGCATGTAGATGCATGAACTATAACACTTGGATTTATTCTGGCAGAGCCATGAACAGGGGAATTGGACCATCCTATATCATTTTATAGAAAAAAACAATCAGATTCAGAACAAAATTGAAATACCAAAAAAAAAGAAGGCCTAGCTATGGTCTATGCACTTCAGAAGTTCAGACATTACTTACTGGGAAAACATTTTAAGATGTTTACAAATCATTTATCTCTCAAATACCTAGGAAACAATCCATTGTTGGGGGGGAGAATTTGTATATGGTTAGTGTTTTTCCAGAAATTTGACTTCAAGGTGATAGTCAAACCAGGGAAGTTGAATGCAGGACCTGATCACCTATCAAGGATCACCAATGGCGAGGAACCTATGAATCTAGAGGACAAATTCCCTGATGCACATTTATTTTTAGTCCAAGTAGCTGATGAATATTTTGCTAACATCATTCAATACTTGAGTACAGGGACTGTGCCACAAGAATTCGACATAGTGCAGAAGAAAAATCTGGTAGTCAGAGCTACAGACTATAAACTAATTGTAGGACACTTATACAAGATGGGTGCAGACAACATATTGAAAAGATTTGTACTAGAACATGAAATACCTAGGATTTTATCAGAGGCCCATAAGGGAATAACACGAGGACATTATGCACTAAAATCTATCGCACAGAAGGTATTACACACAGGACTATGGTGGCCAACTGTTCACAAAGATTCAAAGGACTACTTTCAGAGATGTGATGTATGTTAGAGGATTGGTAAACCTAATAGACAGGATGAGATGACCCTAAGGCCACAAGTAACCTTCCAGGTATTTGACAAATGGACAATAGACTTTGTGGGACCAATTAACCCACCAACAAAGAGGTCATGAGAAAGGTATATTATTACTGCGACAAAGTACTTAACAAGATGGGTAGAAGCAACACTAGTAAAATATTGCAGTGCAAAGACAACAAAACACTTCTTGTTTGAGGAAGTGATCACTAGATTTGGATTCCCAAGGATTTTGATGAGTGACCAAGGCACTCACTTCATTAAAAAAACTTTTAAGGCTATGACTGAGGAGTTTGAAGTCTATCATCAAAATAGTACACCATATCATCCTCTAGAAAATGGAACATTTGAAGCCTTTAATAAGATCCTAGAGAATGCATTGACAAAGATATGCAATGTCAATAGGGACAATTGGGACTTGAAGATACCAACAGTAATGTGGAACTACAGG
Organism: Picea mariana; assembly: GCA_032191745.1. Lineage (NCBI taxonomy): Eukaryota > Viridiplantae > Streptophyta > Pinopsida > Pinales > Pinaceae > Picea > Picea mariana. Next base: position 38,949 of record JASDQU010503445.1, on the reverse strand, counting down.
ACTACATGTAAACATATAACAGGGAAGAAACCATTCATATTGGTGTATGGACAAGAAGTAGTGGTGCCATTAGAATTTTTAGTATCTAGTTTGCGCGTAGTAGAAATTACTAACATGACAGAGTGAGGCGTAGTACAAGAAAGGTTAAGTCAAGTGATGCTCATGGAAAAAGATAGGATTCTAGTAGGGTTTCACCAAGAAGTACAAAAAGAAAGGGACAAATCTTGGCATGATAGACATATTAAGAGGAAAAGTTTCAAGGAGGGAGACGTAGTCTTGACGTACGACAGTAAATCTCTTCAGCACCGAAGAAAATTCAGAATGTATTGGTTGGGACCATAGGAATTAAATATTGTCACAGATGGGGGAGATGTATAACTGAAGGATTTGGGAGGAACAAAACTCAAAGGATTGATCAATGGGAGTCAAATGAAACTATATAGGGAAGAAGAAGAAGACTGCGCTAGACAACAAAGGACTGCATGCCGCAATAGGGGGGTTACCGCGCTAGACACCAAAAGAAAGTATGCAGCTAAAATAGAGTTAGTGTGACAAAAATAATATGTCCACGTGCACCGACGAAACAACATACCGTGCACTTGGAAATCTTGGCACGCCGAAAAAAGGACCAACGATCAGAAAAAGATGAAAATTGGAAAAATGGCGGTTACAGTAAAAAGGCGCCAACTCACGACGTCTATCAAAATTGAATAACAAGAACTTTCAAATCGAAATCACATTAATAGCGCCAACTAGCGATGTCAAGGTAATTGAATGTAACCTACGCGGGAAACACAAATTCTTTTAAACAACAGCTCGGGTAGCTTCTCAGAGAAGCTTCACGTTGCTTTCTATATAAGGAAGGCATGCGAGTAGTAGAAGGGTTATTGTGAAATTTTGAAAGCAGAGAGAGAGAAAGTACATGGAGCAGAGAGCGATTTAGCAAGAGATACAGAGTGAGTTAGCTTGGTGGAAATAATGCTTAACCACCATGGAACCACCCAAGCTAGGTGCGTCAAGCCAAGCTTGCAGAAAAACTCGAAGCCATCACAAAGCACCACATAAGAAATAGAGAATGGAACAAGAACCCACATAGACTATCGAATTCGTCATCTTAGATGAAATTCCCTCACCTAATGTGGAAGCACCGAGCCCCCCACCTGTGGTGGAGGAAACCCAACCAAAAAAAGTGGTTGGAATGGACATTGATATGTCGGAAATGGGACAGGGATAGTAGGACAAGGACGCAGAAAATCCACTCCACCCTAAATATGCTGAAGAGGCCCCTAGGGTAAATGGGACAACCCCAAATCAGACAGAAGAAGATGCGCCAGGATTGTCACACACAAAAGAGCCGGAGCAACAACAGGAGGGGATAGTAAAGGATGTTACTAGCCTGCATGAGGCATATGTCGATGACAAAGAAATGGAGGTTGTTACCTAGATTCAACCACCATAGTGAAAGGGAAATCATCCCATAGAAATATCACCGCGCACCGTACAGGTAGGCTGCAATAACCATAGTCTTGTTGTGCATTCTGGAAGGGGTGCAGGCCATGCCTAACCTTCTAGGATGTGTGGAAAAACTATGGTACTTGGACCACAATGTGGCTGATGTGGAAAAGTTCCCTGAATTTTCAAAGAAGGTCTACCTGAAAAACATGGGTACAGGACCCTTCAAGGATCCAATTTTGCAGCTAAAACAGTGGGTAGACAGATTCTCCAACACTGGAATTCTAAACCTCTTGGATATCCCACATTTTGGAAGAGGTCACAACGTAAAAAACTGAGTTAAGAAGCTGATGGAAGTCACCAACGTAGGGTATCTATGGGAGGAAGAGCCTGTCTCTATAGACGTCGAGCTAATTGCTTATATTACAGGGCTTCCATCTCGGGGGGAGAATCCCGCATAATACCTCAATGACAAGAAAAAGGAGAAGGCACTGGTGGAGGAGATGAAAAATACATATGGCGCAGAGAGAGGGTCACGTGGAATCATCATCAAGTGCATCAACGACACAACAAGAATGTTGACCACCAAAATTATGGCTTGCAAGTTTCTTAGGAAGTTCCCTAAGGAGGAAGTCCCTGCTAGGTTCATCGCGACTGCAACACAGTGTGTGGAGGGTACTATGATCAGCTAGGCCCCATACTTATTAAAAAAATTTCTTGAGGACTATAGTGACGCAAAGGATCTGGGGATAGAGTTTCACTACTCTTGTATACTCATATTGATCTCCTTTATCAGATGGAAGGAGCCCCAGTACACATAATTTTGTGAGAGGACCAGTTGTTTCCACACAGCGTGGTACACATTTTTGGGGATCACTTCGGACCCCAAAGTTAGAAGTACAAATGCACACATGTTCACGGGGTATTACAATGACCTCCAAGAAAGAATTTCCCACACTTGGCGGATTACTCCATAAGTGGTCGCGCAATACCCAAACATCGCCACCTTCAAAGAAACTAGGTACACCATATGGATCCAAGAGTGAAGGGATCCCAAGAAGGAATTGCTACAATTGTGATATTGTGTCAAGGAAGAATATGTAGAGATGGCAATCAAGGATTGGTAAGATGACTGGAGAATTCCAGTTCTCTTTCAAGAGATGCCCATAGGTAAGGAGGCTGATGCAGGGAAAGATCGGACACCTGTCGGAGATAAATCTTCACCTAAGAAGCCAAATCCAAGTCAAAAGTTGGCACATAAAAAGAAGGGGGGTGTTCCAAAGATAGGTACCCAGGACAGGAAAAAGGACACCATCCAGGCATCGAAAGAACAGGGAAAGTGGGTTGCGATAGCACAAGGAACCCCATCAATTGCTAACCCATAGGAACAAGGCCATACTAAGAGGATGATCATAGACACTAGGGGTGTGCACAAAAAGGCCAAGGCACACAAGCAACTTCCATAATATACAATCACCTAGGATGAAGCGGACCTTGTGGCCGAAAGAGTCCACGATCGGGTAGTCAAGGATTTTGAAGATGCCCAACACCAAAGGGACCAAATTCAGGATGATTTGTCCAACATAAGGCAGGTCCTAGAGAAGATCGGAGAAGCCCAGATGGTGGACGTAGGAACAAAGTCATTCCCTGCAACATCAGAAGCAGGAGCCAAGGCTGCACTGATCGAACATAAGATGATCCATACGATAACACAGGTGAACCCGACCTTCCACATTGCACCCAGCATGTTGTGCATTGATGAGATTGTATCCCAGACACCATTGAAATATTTGGTGCAGATACAGTTGGTAATGAGGTGGATACAAGCCAAGGAACTATACAAACTACAAGTTAGTGTCACGCAGGAGGTGCAGTTGCGTGAACGAATAGACGAAACATAGTTGTATCACACAAAGGACAAAAAAGAGGATTTGGATTTGGTATTTGAGAAAGTCAATCTTGAGACCAAAGATGAGAAAGATCGTTCAGATAGGCTTGAGCAGGGAGTGGCTGTAGACTATGAAAAAATTCCAAAAAGAGTGCAAATAACAGAGCCTACGACAACGCAGCAAATTGATTAGATTGTGAAAACAATTGATCAATACAGGCAGAAGATTGAGAACCTCTGGGAAAATCTCATTCCTACCACTCCCCCGAAGGTGAAGGAACAAAGTGCGCAAGAATTAGCTGGACAAATGGATGAAATGGAACGACAAGTCAACATAGTTGTCGACATGTTTGATAGGGAAGCGAAACTATGGATAAAGCTAGAGGAATATCAACAAGTCCAACACTGGGACCAGGAAGAGGAAAAGATAACCGAAACCATCTAGGACCTCAAGAAGAGGAAGAAAATGATGAAGATCATTGAGCACCTGAAAGAAATCAAATACATTAAGAATATGCAAGTAGTGCTAGTAGTTGCGCAGATGCAGAAGAAGGACCGACAGGCTCAAATGAAACCTCTCCAAGAGCTAGCAGCGGAGGTCATTGCGCAAGAAGAGGAGGCAAATAAGAACATGGTGAAAACATAGGGATAGTGCACAGAAATGATCAAGGAGGAGATCACAATGCAAGTGTTATATGGATTGAAAGAAAAGACCATGCAGGCTCAAACAGAAGGAAAGGAACTCACAGACAAGTTCCACAGTGAATCCACACTCTTGCATGAGCTATTGAAGAAGCACGCAAAACATAGGTGGCTCAGGACTAGCCACATGTCAATGTTGGGGCATGTTGGATGTAGACGCATTTTGGGGAAAAGGCTATTTTTGGGAAGAGAATCACAAAGGGAAAAAAGGAAAACTAACACGTGCAAGGGAAGTGTGCGAGGTGTGCATGCAAGGGAGACATAACTACATTAGGGTTAGGGTTTTTGCAATATAATGTAATGGCTGATGAGCCAAGAATATATATAATTAGTACATAGTAGGTTTGAGGAGGAAAATTTAGAGGACAGAAGAGGGACCTAGAGGGGTACCTGAGTGGGATAGATACAAAAAGAGATCAATATTACCTAGGAGGTAGAGAGATTCCAAAATTTGTAAGATTTGTATGAACTACAACATTTCATAAGCTGGTGAGATAGATAATAATTGAGCAACTTGATATCAAGGGTTATATCACAGGCTGAGGATCCTGGTTCGATATAGTCAGCCTTGCAGGGATCGAGAAGATCGTTGATATTGTAAGATCCAAGATTGTAAACACGGGCAACGTGACATATTGTTGAGACATAATAAAGAGATTGAGAGCCAGATCTTTGTGCACGTAGCCCAGGAGGGGTGGTTCGAACCACGATAAAACCTTTGTTATGTGATTGAATGTATGTATCTCTATTGTTGTTAAGAATTAAATGTTAGATGAATAAATGAGGAAACTAGTTGGATATGATACTTTACATGCATGAATAAGAATGACTGTTATAATCAAGAGGATAGATTAAATAAATAAATATCACAAGGTACAACACAGATCTCCTCTCATTCCGAAGCTTCAAGCACCTGAGTATTGCAAGCACCCATAGAGCTATCTCAAGTGAGACTTCATAGTACACCCGATGTGTTGCATTGCCTTCTGGTTTACTAGGGGGGGTGATAGTTTTAGAGGGATTTTGTTGGGATATTGTTAAATATGAACCTGGTTCAACCTATGATAGTAAGGTAAGATCAGATTAGATAACTAATAAAGTAGAATAAGAAACCAACAGTGTGTATGAGAAGAATGTTTATGTATGTTTAAATTGAATTAGATATATTTGTATATCAGAGCATGAAAGTTTCCAA
>JASDQU010503445.1:19178-33662 GCA_032191745.1 Picea mariana | reverse complement strand
TTTGTTGGGATATTGTTAAATATGAACCTGGTTCAACCTATGATAGTAAGGTAAGATCAGATTAGATAACTAATAAAGTAGAATAAGAAACCAACAGTGTGTATGAGAAGAATGTTTATGTATGTTTAAATTGAATTAGATATATTTGTATATCAGAGCATGAAAGTTTCCAATTGGCATTTCTCGACCTGGGTGGCTGGGTATGTTACAATCTGGTTTTCAGAGAAGTTTGGTTTTGAGGTAGCGGCATGTCCTTGGAAAGGGTAGTCGAGGGATGCTAAAATCTGGTATCAGATCCCCAGGTTTCCACATTGAACCTAGATGGACCATGAATGTGGAATTTGGAGTCACAATTCCACAAGGATTGATGTATAGAGTGCCAGGAGAGCGTTGGGGGAACACCTTGGTTGTGTTCAGAAGCTCAGGAGGTATAACAGTTTGATAAACCATGACAGACGTGGTATTGGTCCACAAAGTTAAATTGGTTCATTGGATCTATTCGGAGGGAGACATATTCCCCACAACTGTCATATCGGGAGAAGGTGCATGGAGGTTAATCACATAAGTCTTTCATACTTCTCCCCTATAGTCGTTTTAAATCTATAAGTAGATAAAAATTCTGAAGTCCTGAAGTTCGGAACTAATCTGAACCATCCATTTTCTAGGGACACATGTCCACAGATTAAGCAATGTTCGAAGTTCAACAGTTTGGAGGCTTTGGGGTGTTCAGCAGCTAAATCCTCCAAAGTATCAGAGTGATTCTTAGTCGTAGAACATTTGGGAGGAGGAGAGTTGTTGGATTTCTCTTTTGGTTCGTCGTTTAGGTAAATCTGTTGGAGGTTGCACGGCAAATAAATTATTGAAGTCCCTAAGCTATGGGAAGTAGTCGTCGGCGATTGGTAGTTCGAGAGTTTTGTAAGTGAGAAGATGATAAGAGATCTATCGCATTGTCGAAGTATCGAAGCATCGAAGATGACATTGGCATGTTCGATAGTCAACAGTTCAATGCTTTTGAAATCGTTAAAGTCCAGGGTGCCAAAGTGATGTGACATGATGACATCACTGGGGGTGATGTGGACCAATTTGGAAATTTTTCAATTCGGCAATTCGACAGCTTGGAGAAAGTACAGATGATAATAAATCCCCAACGTCCCCAAGCGTCAGACATGACGTGGTAATATGATGCCACCTAGGGTGACATGGACCTACCTAGGTCTGCCACGTGTCACTCATTTTTGTACTTTTGACAGGACCTTAGTACCCATTAGGACCTAACACGTGTCACCACTTTGATTGGTGACAAATTTACTATGTGGGACCCAAGAGGTTAAGCATTTTGAGAGTTTGGCGTTCGGGAAAAACTGTTGGAAGAACTTCCAGACCTCTGAAGTCTCAAAGTCCCAGATTCCTGAAGTCCCAAAGTTTCATAGTTATGTGGGTTGATGACTTCACCTAGGGTGGCGTGGAAACAAAATATGCATTCCACGCATCAGTGTGCTATGTGATTTTCAAAGGATGATTTTGCAGTTAGAACTTGACATGTGTCACCCCTCAGATTGGGCCACGTGTCAACTTCTTGGAATCTACCATGTCACAATCGGGTGTGCAGTACTAAGTTGACCCTAGGGGTTCTCCACTTTGACATTCAGAAGGAATGGCGTGAGAGTAAATTGAAACCCCCAAATCTTTGAAGAGCGGAGTAAATCCTCACCATTCATCAGGAGGGGAAACATGACAGTAGATCCTGTGTTCCGAAGGATTCAAGGTATAAGGAGTTGAGGTCAAGAAATTCCAAAGGCCTAAAGGCTGGAGTCCATTATGATAGTTGATCACAAAGGATGTGTGGCATGATATCCCATAGTCTAGAGGAATGGTACTACAGAGGATATGAGTTGCAGTTTTCTATGAGTCGAGAACTCTCGGAGGGTTGGAGTTAATCTCAACCGTTGATTGGGAGATGACATGTGGAGGCAAGAGAGGGGATCTCCAGTGGTTTGAAACTTTAGGATATTGGTAGTGAAGTGTTTTGAAAACTGTCGAAGACAAGAGTCCCAAAGCCAAGAATCTTGAAGCCAAGAGTCTCGAAGAAGAGAATGTGGACCATAGATCCACCATCCTTTGCGAGATCACCATTTCGACCGTCTAGAATATTTGTTGTGATGTAATTTGAAAACCATCAAAGCATGGAGTCCTGAAACTCCTATCCACCGTAGATATAATCAAGGAAGGAGGATCGTTGATATGTATGTCCTCCGAGTATTCATAGAATCGACATTTTGGGAAAATGTATTGTAATGGATGCAGAACCTTCGAAGCCCCGAAGTTTCGGAGCCCTGGAGGCCTGAAGCACAAGATAAGCACCAATTGTTATCTCTGGGTCACATCCCTTGGTCACATGAGTTTGGAGGTAGAAGAAAAGTGGATAGCGCCCAAAATTTTGTTTAAGAAAAGGAAAGGGACAATTTTTTAAAATATCGATAACTTCCTACTCAAAACTTAGAATTGAGCATGGAAATAGCCATTGGAAAGGTCTTGAACAGTACAAGATAACTGGTCACTCAGAAATTGGATATGAACAATAAAATTTCTCAGGAAATCAACAGAAAACAAGTATGATATATTAATGAATTAGAATGGTTCATGTTCTCATGAAACTGTTAAGAACACTTATCCTGACAAAGTTATGTTGGCTGCACAATTTGCAGAATTAACAACTGTCAGATAAAAGTCAACACAGAGTGTAGAGTGGTGGAGGATAGTCATGTAGTCTACAGTCAAGAAGATGAAATCAAATGGTTTAATTTTCGTTTGGGTATGGAAGGAACCAACTCCAATGGACATGGAGGAGGAAATGAGGAAGACTTAAATATGGCTGACACCCTTAGAAAATTGCAGACAGATGTCCAGAACCACAAGGATGATAATGAGAGTCTTATGAAGGCCAAGGAACAAAAGGAAGAATTCAATATGAATTTAATGAAAATCTTGGACATAATTGAAAACAAGTTGGATAAGAAGAGTGGCTCCAGCAAATCAGGAATCCAAGAAACCCCTGAGAAGAAAGGAATATCAAGGAGTGGTAGCAGAAATCACCATCACTTCCAAAATCATTTCCATATGAGATCACACAGTAGGTCAAGTCCATACCCTATTGGGAAGCATCATAGGAGGTCTGGGGTGGATGAGTTGAAAGGATAAATAAATAAGATCAAACCTCCTACTTTTGATGGAGAGCACAAGAATGATGAAGATGTTGAGACATGGTTGCTAGGCATGATGAAGCACTTCCAATTGCATAACTATTCTTTCCATGCAGAAGGAAGAATTGCTATCTATCAACTGAAAGGAAAGGAATCCATGTGGTGAGATCAGATTGTGCAAGTGCAGCACCTTAGAGAGAAAAATGTGACTTGGAAGGAATTCAAGAGGCATTTTCAGAAGAAATACCTGACCAAGAGGTATTATGACAAAAAGATGAATGAGTTCTTTGAACTTAAACTGGGCAGCATGACTATTGAAGAATATGAAAGGAGATTCTTAGAGTTATTGAAGTATGTCTCCTTCATCAAGGATGAGACAATGAATATTCATAAGTACATGAGTGAGATTACATCTTTCATCGATGATAAAATCCAATAGGATGATCCCAAAACCCTGGAAGAAACTATAAGGAGAGAAAAATGCTTATATGATAAAAAAAATGAAATCCTACTTTCTAGAGGGCTTGGGAGGACAAGAAGAAATTTAATAAGGAACAAAGGAAAAAGGGGAACAAGCCACCCTTTTTCAGAAACAGATGTCAAGGAAAACCATCTTTTAGAGAGAATAGAATGGCTAAGGTAGGTGGGAAAATGCCAAGGAAGACACCCATTCAATGTTGGGTTTGTAAAGGAGACCATAAGTATAGAGATTGTCCTCACAAAAGTGACAAAGTGAGAACTGTCCACAATGTACATCAAGAAAAAAATGTGGAGGACATGGGAAGAAGTGTACCTAGGATTTATGTAGCCCTGGACAACAAGAAAACAAATTTTGAATCACACATGATTGAAGTAGAAGGTATGATCAATAACCATGCCTTTACTATTTTGATAGATTTAGGAGCTAGTCATAGTTACATAGATCCTAAAGTTGTGGAAAGATTTATTTTTCCAATCAAGCATGAAAAATCTTGGCTTGAACAATTGGCTATAGGAGCCAAGAGAAAAGTGGTTTAGCTAGTCAAATCATGTCCAATGGACGTGAATGGGCTAAGTACCAAGGAAGATTTGAGAATCCTTCCATTGGGTTTATATGATTTTATAATTGGTATGGATTGGCTGGACCAACACCCTGCTATATTAGACTATCATAACAATGCATTTACTTGCCTGGAAGAGGAAGGGAACCCAAGAATAGTTCAAGGAATTCCTAGGTAAGTTACTGTCCAAAAGATCTCAGCAATGCAACTAAAGAAGTGTTACAGGAAGGGCTTCCAAATATTTGAAAATCATATGGAGGAAGCACCTAAGGATAAGGTGAAAAATATGGAGGATCATGCAGTCCTAAAATATTTTGAAGATGTGTTTAAGGAGATACCTAGACTACCCCCAAAGAGAGATATTGATTTCTTTATAAATTTGATGCCCAGAACAACTCTAGTATCGAAGTCTCCCTATAGAATAAGTACACCAGAGCTAAAGGAGTTGCAAATGTAGCTTGAAGAGATATTGAAGAAGGTTTATATATTCCCAAGTGTGTCACCTTGGGGTTCCCCAGTATTATTTGTGAAGAAGAAAGATGGGACAGTGAGATTGTGCATCGATTTCAGATAATTAAACAAAGTGACAATAAAGAACAAGTATCCTTTTCCAAGGATTGATGATCTCATTGATCAATTAAAAGATGAAAGGATATTGTATAAGATTGATATTAGATCAGGATATCATCGAGTAAGGATCTGATATGAATACATCAGCAATACCACCTTCAGGACAAGGTATGGTCATTACAAATTCAAAGTGGTGCCATTTGGGTTATCAAATGCACCAATTGTTTTATGTGCTTGATGAATGGCATTTTCCAGGAATATTTAGAAACGTTTGTCATTGCATTTTTGGATGACATCCTTGTATATTCCAAGTCAAAAAAAGAACATGAGCATCATTTGAGGATGGTGTTACAAGTATTAAGAGAGCACCAGTTGTATGCCAAATTGAGAAAGTGCTCATTTTATCAAAACATAATTCACTGTTTGGGGCATATCATATCCAAAAAAGGGATAACAATGGACTCTGAAAATATTGAGTCCATTAAAGGTTGGACAACACCTAGGAATGTGACAGAAGCTAGATCCTTCACGGGTCTAGCTGGCTACTACATAAATTCATTGTAGGGTTTTTGAGAATTGCTCACCCAATCACTTCCTTGGAAAGGAAGGGGGTGAAGTTTCAATGGAAAGTTGAATGTGAAAAGAGATTCTAGCAATTGAAGAAGTTGTTAACCAATGCTCCAATTATGAGGATTGATGATCCAAATTAAGATTTTGTGGTTTGTACAGATGCATGCAAAGAAGGACTTGGTGGAGTCCTCAATCAGAACATATTTGTGATATGTTTTGAATCCAGAAAATTGAAAGAGAATGAAAGGCTCTATGCCACTCATGATTTGGAGTTGGAATACATAGTGCACACCCTGAAGAAGTGGAGGAACTACCTCATGGAAAAGAGGTTTGAGCTAAGGATAGAACATAACGGTTTAAAATATTTGTTTGATCAATCAACTTTGAATTCTAGGTAGAGCAGATGGTTGGCATTCCTCCATGAGTATGACTTTGATATTAAGCACATCAACAGAAAGGAGAACAACGTGGCTGATGCACTCAATAGGAGAACGCATGAACTGCATGCTACAACCATTATCATGTATCAAATTGATCTTAAAGGAAGAATTTATGAGGCTACAAAAACAGATCTGCAGTACAAGGAATTGGTAACAAAATTCCAGCAAGGTAAAATGCAATAGAAAGTTGAAGATTATGAATTAGGAATTGATGGAATTCTCATGTACAGGAACATAATTTATGTACCAAATTCTCCCGATTTGAGGAGTACGATTTTAAAGGAAATGAATAATGTACCTTATGCTAGACACCCGAAATATCAGAAAATATTTTTAGCAGTCAAGAGCCAATATTATTGGCCAGGAATGAAGAGGGACATTGCTGAATATATTGCTAAATGTTTGGAGTGTCAAAGGGGTAAGGTTGAGCATAGACACCCAACTGGGTTTCTATAGCCATTACCCATTCCTGAGTGGAAGTGGAAAGTGGTGACAATGGATTTCATCACCAAATTTCCTAGAACAAGCAAGCAATATGATGTTATCATGGCGGTGGTGGAAAATCTTACTAAAGATTCTCATTTCATTCCTATGAAGGTTACTCGCAAGGAAACCAATGTTGTTCATATCTATATGAAGGAATTAGCACGCTTGCATGGAATACCCAAGAAAATTGTGTTTGACAGAGACCCAAAGTTTACCTCGAAGTTCTAGAAGGGATTATTCAAAGGGTTAGGAACAAATCTTAAGTTCAGCACAATTTATCACCCAAAGGCTGATGGGAAAACAGAAAGGGTTAACCAAGTGATAGAGGATATGATAAGGATGTATGTGATGGACAAAACATCTAAATGGGAAGATTATATACACTTGGTAGAATTTGCCTACAATAATGGGTACCAAACATCACTAAAGATGAGCCTATTTGAGGCACTTTATGGCAAAAAGTGCAACACACCATCAAGCAGGGACAACCCAACTGATAGAGCAGTGGTTGGGCTAGATTTTCTCAGAGAAAAGGAAGAACAAATGTTGAAGATTAAACATAATTTAAAGTCTACCCAAGATAGGAAGAAAATCTATGCTGACAAGGGCAGAACTCACAGGGAATTTAAAGTGGGTGGTCATGTTTTCTTGAAGGTGAAAGCCAACAAAAGTTCCCTGAAGATGGGAAACTATTCCAAGTTGGAAATAATATATTTTGGGCCGTTTTAAATCTTAGAGAGGATTGGACTAGTAGCTTACATGATTTCATTACCTTCATCTATGTCTATACATAATGTATTACATATATCATTTCTTAAGAAATATATACTTGATGCTAATCATGTTATTGGTTGGAATGTGATTCAGGTGGAGCAAGAAAGAGCTTTTCAAGTGCATTCGGTATGCATTCTGGATTGGAAAATCTAACAGCTACAGAATCCATCCATATGGATTGTAAATGTCCAATGGACCTGGTATGGTCCTGAAGACGCAACTTGGGAGCATGAAGATGCTATGTGGGTGGAATAGCCGCATATTTTTGAAGATTTTGAAAATATTGTTGATGTTATGCAAATGAGTTACATTGGGGACAGTGAAAAAAAAAGGGGAGGGGATTATAATACCCCAAGGCTGAGCCCCTAATGAATTGTAATGATGTTTAATGAAGTTCATAATATGGTGAGCCAAGTCTTTATAATCTTGGAGGATTATATGTTTATTAGGCTGGAGAGCCTAGATGCTAAGGCTAGAGACCCTCCTTTTGTATATGAAATTATGCAGATTATTAATAAAATACATGAAGAAAGTGTTATGAAGGACTAAGCTCCACTAGGAAGGGAAAGGGAAAGGGGGCTAAGAGGATAGGAAAAAAGGGCTAAGATTGAGAGCTTAACCCAAGGGAATACTATAAAGTATTTCCTTAATTACTAAAGTTTGGGAAATAAACCCAGTTATCCTAAGTTCCTTTGGGGAGAGGAACAAACTCCGAGTGGAGAGGAAGGAGATGCTGGAGAGCCAAGTTTCATCCAAGAGACATGCATATGTATGTGGGGAATTCCATGGTTGTGGGGGTCCTCTCACCATTCTCACTATCACCATTTCGACCATTTTGGCCATCTTCCCTCACGAGTTCACTCACGATTATGGCCATTCGTTGCCCCATTCAATCACCCACTGAGAAGGCATGTAGTCAGCCAATTTCCACCATTATTGAATCATCTTCCATTGTGAACATCTATAATTTTTGATCTGTACTTTTCCTTACTTGTTTTTTCTACTGTTGTTTAAAGAGGTGGGTTTTCAAGCTCGTGGTTGAAGAGGCAAGTTTCCAGACTTGTGAGAAACTCTCTCCAGGTGAGAGAGGATGTTGGGGAAGTGATTTCTCCTGGAGGGAGTCCAGCAACAACTATAGAGATCTGAGAATTCCTGATATGTCTTGTTGCTGAAGCTCTAGAAGGGAAGTGGAGCAACCAATGGAGTGTGGAACAATGAAGGTGTATATTCTCGGGATGGGACAGGCATGTTGGGAATGAGAGTCTGTGAGTAGTGGGTGTAAGTAGGCTCCTTGGAGGGAATCCTTCTTGTTGCATTATGAATATTTTTGTAGCCTGAGCCTAGCCTAGGATTTCCTTTCTGTGGGTGGAGTTTAGTCCCAAATTGGGGGTGAGCCATTGTTGATAGCTTGGAGCAATGTGGTCTAAGGCTAGGAGGTTCATGGAAGGTCTGCATGTAGTCGGTAGTATTCTCATAAAAAGATAAGTATTAATTTTATGTTTTGTATCTTGTACATCTGTTATAATGTTATCATAATTGCTTGTGTTTATTGCATGTATGTATTACTGTAGATTTCACATGAATATGTGTATGATAAAAATGTTTATGTCTATTTAAATTTCATTAGATATATATCTATATGAGAGCATGGAATTTTTCAAGTGGAATTGTTCGGCCTAGGTGGTTGAGTATGTTACAATCTGGTTTTCAGAGCAGTTTGGTTTTGAGGTAGTGGTGTTTCCATGGCAAGGGTGGCTAAGGGATGCTACAAGATGAGATGTCTCAAGGTGAATTTTTCTATATAATGAATGATGAGGAAGAGATAAATTACCCTATTGATGGATGAATGAAATTCTGGTGAAATTTATATTGAGTAAGTTTACTTGTGTGAGTTGGGATTCAAGCTTGTGGAAGAGTTGGGAGACTACTTGGAAGGGAAACCTTGAGCTATTTGTTCTGATTTTCTCAGTGTCTGACCCATTTGTAGCTTGGGAGATAAGGAGGAAGAAGAGTACCACTAGCATTGGCACGGAGGTACCGGTGGAATCTTGGGCTTAGCAAGCGAGGTGAAGGAAACGATTATTGAGCAAGCTCTGGAATGAAGTATAGCATCAAGTTTCTTGTTCAAGTTGAAGATCAACATCTTGTACTTTCAAACTTTTGTTTACGGTATTTATTTGTTTTCATTATTGTCTTTTAAAATAACTCATAGATTGTATAATTAGTTGTATGAATCATTATTGTTGGACTATGACAAGTTACCTTAGGAAGAATGATTATAAATTTTTTACTGTTAAGAATGAGTGTCAACATAGGATGGTTACAATGCTAGAACATAGATTTATGTGTCTAAATAGTGATGTATGGAATTAATTATATATGTTTATTTGGTTCTTCATAACTTAAACCAGAAGATTTTGATTATGGGCAAATATTTATACATCAATTGTTGCAAGAAATTGTATTACAGTATCTCCTCCATAGGTCTTTCATTTGTGTAATGAAATTAAAAATATTACCAGTAGCGATACTTCCTTTATGGACAGATCTATTCACTTATCACTCTTGCTTGTACACAAATTTTTAGTTGTATCTCTCTTAGTCACAATTCAATTTATTCTGTGAATACTGTTGAATATTAGATGACTTTGCCAAATTTAGTCATGGAGTTACAATTCCATTCCATAAACGTTTGTGCGGATATCACCTTCAGTATTCCAATGACGTTTTTGTTATGAATTTTGAGACTTAGTTTATGGAATTTCTTGAGAATTTTCCTTAATTTTATTTAGCAGGACTATAGTTCAATATTTATCACAAAATTTTAGTGTAACCCTAAAATTTTAGATCGGAGATAGTCATTTTTATTACTCATACAGGCATCAACCTGTAATTTTCGTTAAAACCTAGTAGTAGTACTCTCCTTTTATGGTCGAAAATTTACCTTGGTGCACGACAAGAAATAACTCAGGTGTCCTTGGACCTCGGATCAATTACATATCTCCACAAGAAATATATTGTGTGCATTGTGAAGAGATGTTACATCTCTAAATTAAAACATAATTTTTATTTATACTAGTAGATATAATAATGATTGTATTCCATTAAATGATTATCATTAAAACTGTTGGTTTATAAAGATTATAACATATTCAAATAATGGTAGTACATCCTTCATTAATGATTAGGTATTGATTTTATGATAGATATTGAATAAATCTCATTAATAGTTATATGCAAAATTGATTAATAATAAGATTTATGATGATAATAGTAAATATTGATTATGGTTATAAATTGGGGGCGAGATAGAGTAATGTTTATTTTAATAATTAATGGAATATCATCATAAATCTGTGCCAGTAGTATGCATACTTCTATTCAAGTTAAAACGTTGTTTTAAACATAAAATGATTACTTTTATTATCTTATCACTTCGCTAAATAACATCCTTCAAAATAGTGTGAGACCTTATATAGTTCTTGCCGATTGGGATAGTAATTTCGATGGTTGAGCATTATAGTTTTACTTGTGAAGTTAGATGCGTTTGTTGATGTTTTAATTTTTTTTTTACTAATTTTCTGTTGTAATTCAATTAGTCAATGACATGTATTTAACAAAGGGTTCTTTCATATGGTATCAGAGCAGGTTCCACTATGTGACACCAGACCCGTTACGACTTCCAATGCTTATATTTAATTGAAGATGAATACTAATATAATTGAATTGTCATGGAAGGTATCATGGTTAGACGACAAAGAATGAGTAGATGTTGGGCTACGGGAGGAAGAGAAATGTCTCCTCTGAGTAAATCAACACAAGGGATATGCTCCTCAGGGAGAAGGACAAACTATTGAGAAAGAGCAAGTTGCAGTGGGAAAAGTCACGAGAATGATGAGGTCCTTTTAGATGATGTTTAAGGCGCTGATAAATCTCCTTGATCACAATGAGGGTAGGGAGTTTGTTCCCAATGAAGGCTCACAATTCCCTCTTGTAGTGAGTGGTAGTGTTCATAGATAACTCGAGAAGGTAAAATTTCCCAAGTTCATGGGTTCTATAGATGGTTTAGCCACCGAAGCTTGGTTGGAGACTATGGTAATGTGATTTGCATTGGGTGATAACACCTCCAACATGAAGGTATGTATGGTGGCATTTCAACTGAAAGGGAGTGTTCTTCTTTGGTGGAAGACACTCTTATCACAACTGAACATGGTCGTTGAAGACATGTCATGGGAATTGTTTGAGGAATGATTCTAAGAGAGGTACATATCTGATGAGTTAATTGAGCACGAGTGTAATACCCTAAGGCCGAGCCCCTGCTAAACTGTAATTTTGTTTATAGGCTGGTGAGCCGAGTGGTTATAAGCTGAGAGACTTATGTGTTTATTAGGCCGGTGAGCTAGATGCCAAGGCCAATGAGCCTGAATTTGTATATGTAAATATGCATATCATTAATAAAAATATAAACATCGCTGCATGTAGACGGAGCATGAAAAACACATGATGGGGGACTAAGCTTCAACAAGGTGGGTAAGGGAAAGGGGGTTGAAAGGTTGGAAAGAGGGACTAATATTAGGGGCTTAAGTCCTTAAGAATAATAATTTATTATTATTCCAAAGCTGTGTAAAACACATATTTTTATCATAAGTCATGGGAGAGGCAATGTGTGCAAAAGGAAACACATGCAGCTCCAGGAAGACAAGTGTCGATGTGGGTGCATGCAGTTAAATTTGTAGAAGCCAGCTGTGTTGGGGGTTCTCTCTAGTATTTTGTCATCCTCCTCCTAAGTTCGTTGGGATCTGGTGTAAGAAGGCTCCTGGTGTAACGGTCCGTGAGTAGTGGGTGTAAGAAGGCTCATGGAGAGAATCCTTCCGGTTGCACTGTGTTGTTTTCCTGTAACCTCATCCTAGTCTAGGATTCCCTTTCCCTAGGTGGAGCTTGGTCCCATATTGGGGGTGACCCACTGCTGAGCATGATGAACAATGTGGTCTAAGGCTGGGAGGTTCATGGAAGGTCTGCACGTAGTTGGTGGTGTTACTCCAATTGAAAAGATAATTATTATTAATGTGCTTAATTTTTATGTTATGCATGTCTGTGATGCTTGAATGTTATTATGTATTTCATTGCATATATGAATTATTGTCTATTACATTTGAATCTGTATGGTAGCAGTAATGTTGTGTTATGTGTTTTATTTCGATTAAAATGCATGTTAGATATATCTATGTATGCATGTATTTCCATGTGGTAGAATTTCCCGATCTGTTGGTGGCTAGGGATGTTACAAATTGGTATCAGAGTCAAGGTTTCAATGCTAAGCCTGGATCAGTCAGATAAGTGGTCTTTGGACCCAAGGTTTCGAGTCAAAATTGTGTTTGGAGGAACTAATTTTGAACCTTAGAGTGTTCCTGAGTGCCAAGGGGTTATGTGGTCGTGTTACGAGGCTCAGGAGGTGTAGCGGTATCATAAAACCACAAAAGGCATGGTATTTGGTTAGAGAGGGAGAGATCGTAACACTGGAGGTGTTGGAGCCATAGGATATATTCGGAAGGAATCAAAATTCTTTACGACCGTCATATCTAGAGAAGGTGCAGGAGGGTTATCTTGGAAGCCTATTGAAGTTCGACAATTAGAAGAAGCGGGGTGCGCTGAGGCACAAACTTCCGAAGTCCGAAGCTCCAAGGTCCCGTAAGAGATCTACACCATAGATCTAAGGGGAGAGATTGACCGTTAGATCTTGAGAAGTCGAGCACGAGTTAGTCGTGAGAACCATTCAGAATTCACAAAATCGAAAGATTGGAAGTGAAGAGACATGAACACTTATGAAGCAAGGAATCGTGAAGTGGATCTCGACCGTTGGATGTTGGGTAAACGTGGACCATTGATCCACCCTACTTCACGATTTCAGTAATTCAGAACTCTGAGAGTCTGTTGTGATGTATTATGAAGACTTTGGAACCTAAAGTTCTGATTAAGTGCCTATTGATCTAACGCTTGGTCACATCCCGTGGTCACGGGATTTGGAGCTAAGAGAAAAGGGCTAAGGCATGAAATTATTACAAAGCTGAGAAGAGCTCAGAAAATTCATGAAATATGAACATTTCTTAAAATAGATTCGATTTATGAATTCAGTGGGATTTGTTAAGGAATGATGGCCTGACAAATTCTGGTTGACTACACATTGTGTTTGCAGAGTTCAACGAGTGTCAGGACCGAAGAAAATTGACACTGAGTGCAGAGGAATGGAAGAGGCACAGACTGCTTCCAGTTCAAATAATGAAGTAAAAGGGATGGACATCCACTTAGGATTTGAAGGATTGAACTCCAATGGATATGGAGAAGAGATAGATAAGGAAGGGCATATGATGAAAATAATTGAGCAATTGTAAAAAGATGCCCAAACTAAGAAAGCAGATAACAAACATATCTTGAAAGCTAAGGATCGATAGGGAGAATTCAACTTAAAGTTGATGAAGAGTCTGGAAAGAATAAAAAAGAAGTTGGATAAGGAGACTGACTCAAGCAAATCAGGGTGTCGCAAGACCCCTGAGAAGAAAAGAAGATCAAGAAGCGTTAGTAGGCATCGTCGCCACTCCCTGAAGTAGTCCAATAAGGAGGCACACAGTAGTTTAATCCCATCTCCTACCATAAATCACAGGAGATCTGGAGTGGATGAACTAAAGGGAGAAATGAACAAGATTAAGCCTCCTATGTTTGATGGAGAACACCAGAAGGAGGAATATGCCAGAACATGGTTTCTTGACATGAGGAAATATTTCCAACTACAGAATTATTCCTCTGATGTAGAAGGAAGAATTGAAATGTATCAACTGAAGGGAAAGGCATCCATGTTGTGGGATCAGCTTGTGCAGGTGCAACATATTAGAGAGAAAGATGTTACTTGGAAAGAATTCAAGAAGTATTTTGAAAAGAAATACTTGACTAAAAGATATTATGACCGAAAGATGAAATAGTTCTTTGAACTCAAGCTGGGTAGCATGACCATTGATGAATATGAACGAAGGTTCTTGGAGTTGTTGAAATATGTTCCCTTCATCATGGATGAGACTGTCAAAATTCAAAGGTATATGAGTGGACTACCACCTTCCATTGGGGACAAGATTCAGTATGATGACCCAAAAACTATGGAAGAAATGATAAGAAGAGAGAAATTCTTATGTGAGCATCAAAGATAAAATCCCACTTTTTGGAAGGCTTGGGATGACAAAAAGAAGTTCAATAAAGAATAGAGGCAAAAGGGAAACAAACCTCCCCTTTTTAGAAACAATCCTCAAGGAAAACCATCATTTAGAGAGATGAGAATGACTGACGTAGGGGGGAAAGGCTAAGGCAGAGGCCCATTCAGTGTTGGGGCTATCAGGGAAACCACAAGTACAGAGACTG
>JASDQU010503445.1:6736-19089 GCA_032191745.1 Picea mariana | reverse complement strand
AAGTGAGAGTTGTCCATAATTTTCAGCAAGCTGAAACAGTAGAGGACATGGGAAGTAGAGTACCTAGGATCTACGCATCCCTGGAAAACAAGCAAGCAGAATATCAGTTAGACATGATTGAAGTTGAAGGTATGATCAATAACCATGCCTTTACTATTTTAATAGACTCGGGACCTAGTCATAGTTATGTAGATCCTAGAATGGTGGAAAGGTTGCATTTACCAAGAAGCAAGCGTGATAAATATTGGCTGGTGCATCTGGCTACAGGAGAGAAGAGGAAAGTTGTTGAGTCGGTTAAATCATGTCCAGTGAACATGAATGGACTAAGTACTAAGGAAGACCTAAATATATTTCCTTTAGGTTCTTATGATTTCCTAATTGGTATGGAATGGTTGGACCAACACCATGCTATCTTAGACTGTCGTAACAAGGCATTCACTTTCCTGGATGAGGAAGGAAACCCAAGGAAAGTGCAAGGAATTCCCAGGGTAGTCACTGTTAGAGAAATATTAGTAATGCAGCTGAAGAAGTGCTACAGGAAAGGCTTTCAATTATTTGAATCCCACTTGGAGGAAGCACCTGAGGATAAGGTTTCAAAGATCGAAGATCATGTGATACTAAAGGAGTTTGAGGATGTATTCCAGGAGGTACCAGGATTACCCTGGAAAAGAGATATTGACTTCTTTGTAAACTTTATGCTTGGAGCAGCTCCAGTGTCAAAAGATCCTTACAAAATGAGTACGCCATAGATGAAATAACTGCAGTTGCAGCTTGAAGAGCTGCTGAAGAAGGGGTATATATGCTCAAGTGTGTCACCTTGGGGAGCCCTAGTTCTTTTCATGAAGAAGAAGGATGGGACATTGATATTGTGCATCGATTTCAGACAGTTAAACAAAGTGACTGTTAAGAACAAGTATCCTCTATCGTGGATCAATGATCTATTTGATCAGTTGAAGGATGCTAAGATATTTTCGAAAATATATCTTAGATCAGGATATCACTAGGTAAGGATAAAGGATGAAGACATCAGCAAGACCGCCTTCAGAACAGGGTTTGGTCATTATGAATTCAAAGTGGAGCCATTTGGGTTAACAAATTCACCCACTTTTTTTATGTGTTTAATGGATGGTGTATCCAAGGACTATCTAGACAAATTTTTCATAGTCTTTTTGGATGACATCCCAGTGTATTCTAAGTCAGAGGAAGATCATGAACAACATCTGATGATGGTGTTGCGGGTGTAAAGAGAGCATCAACTATATGCTAAATTAAGCAAGTGCTCATTTTATCAAAAGAAGATCCACTACTTGGGACATATCATTTCACAGGATGGGATAGTTGTGGATCCTGAGAAGATAGAAGCCATCAAAGAATGGTCAATGCCTAAGAATGTGATAGAAGTCAGATCCTTTATGGGTATATTTGGCTATTGCAGAAGGTTCATTGTAGGATTCTCAAGGATAGCTCACCCCATCACTTCCTTGCAAAGGAAGGAGAAGAAGTTTCAGTGGACATAAGAATGTGAGAAGATCTTCCAGCGATTGAAGCATCTATTAACCAGTGCTCCAATATTGAGAATTGCAGATCCAAATGAGGATTTTGTGGTTTTCACAGATGCATGAAAAGGACTAGGAGGATTCCTCAACCATAATGGATTTGTGATATGTTATGATTCTAGGAAGATGAAAGAGCATGAAAAGAACTATGCCACTCATGATTTGGAGTTGGAAGCTATTTTTCACACTATGAAGAAATGGAGGCATTACCTCATGGGAAAGAGGTTTGAACTGAGAATAGACTACAATGGTCTAAAGTATTTGTTTGATCAACCTACCTTGAATGCTAGGAAGAGTAGGTGGTTGGAGTTTCTTTGTGAATATGACTTTGATATCAAGCAGATCAGAGGAAAGGAAAACAAAATGGTTGATGCACTTAGCAGGAGAGTGCACGAATTGCATGCTACAACTATTATTATGTACCAAACTGATATTAAAAGAATAATTTCAGAAGGTGCAGATGCAGGTTTGCAGTACAGGGATTTGGTAGCAAAGATACAACAAGGTAAGATGCCACATAAAGTGGAGAATTATAAATTGGAAACTGATAGAACACTTCTGTACAAGAACAAAATTTATGTACCTAATGTCCAGGAATTGAAACTTATGATTTTGAAAGAAATGCATAATGTGCCTTATGTTGGGCACCCTGGATATCAGAAAATTGTGGCAGCAGTCAAGAGCCATTACTTTTGGCCAGGTATGAAGAAGGAAATTGGAGAATACATCACCATATGTATGGAATGCCAGAAGGTTAAAGATGAGCATAAACACCTAGCAGGGTTGCTACAACCTTTACCCATTCCTGAGTGGAAGTGGGAAGTGGTGACAATGGATTTCATCATAGGATTTCCTAGAACCGACAAGCAGCGTGATTCAATCATAGTGGTGGTGGACAAGCTTAAAAAAGGTGCCCATTTTATTCCGGTAAAGACTATTCACAAGGTAGCTAACGTTGCTGATATTTTTATGAGGGAAATAACATGATTATGCAGTATTCCCAAGACAATTGTGTCTGACAGGGACCCAAAATTCACCTCAAAGTTCTGAAAAGGGTTATTCAAGGGGTTTAGAACAAATTTGAACTTCATCATTGCTTATCATCCTGAGTGTGATGGGAAGATAGAGAGGGTGAACCAAGTGATATAAGACATTCTAAGGATGTATGTGATGGACAAACCATCTAAACGAGAAGACTACCTACACTTGGTAGAATTAACCTACAACAATGGGTATCAAGCATCGTTGAAGATTAA
Source organism: Picea mariana (assembly GCA_032191745.1). Lineage (NCBI taxonomy): Eukaryota > Viridiplantae > Streptophyta > Pinopsida > Pinales > Pinaceae > Picea > Picea mariana. The sequence continues at coordinate 16,277 of JASDQU010503445.1, read as the reverse complement.
CCCATTTGAAGCTCTTTATGGAAGAAAGTGAAATACTCCAGTAAGATGGGATAATCCAGCTGATAGATCAGTGGTTGGGCCAGAGTTTCTCAAGGAAATGGAAAAACAAATGCTAAAAATTAAGCAGAATTTAAAGGCTGCCCAAGACAAGCATAAGAGTTATGCTGATAAGAACAGAACCCACCAAGAGTTTAAAGTGGTTGATCATGTTTTATTGAAAGTAAAATCCAACAGAAGTTACCTGAGGCTGGGAAACTGTTCGAAGTTGGCAGCCAGATTTTGTGGACCATTTGAAATCCTAGAAAGGATTGGACCAGTTGCATATATGCTTTCATTTCTTGCATCCATGACTATACATAATGTGTTTCATATTTCATTACTTAATAAATATATACCTGATGTTAATCATGTAATCAATTGGAATGTGATTCAGGTGGAGCAAGAAGGCATCTTGCAAGTGCTTTGTGTGCGCATATTGGATCGGAAGAGAAGACAACTCTGGAATCGATCCATAGGGCTTGTAAGGCTCCAATGGACCTGGTACGGTCCTGAGGATGCAACATGGGAGCATGAAGATGATATGTGGGCAGAGTACCCATATCTTTTTGAAGATTTTGGAAATATTTTTTATTTTGTGTAAAGATTTGCACCAAGGATAGTGAAAAAATAAGGGGAGGGGATTGTAATACCCCAAGGCCGAGCCCCTGCTAAATTGTAATTTTGTGTATAGGTTGGTGAGATGAGTGGTTATAAGTTGAGAGACTTATGTGTTTATTAGTCTGGTGAGCCAAATTCCAAGGCCAATGATCCTGACTTTGTATATGTAAATATGCAGATCATTAATTAAAATATAAACATCGGTGCATGCAGACCAACCACGAAGAAAGAGTGATGGGGGAATAGGATTCCAGAAGGTGGGTAAGGGAAAGGGGGTTGAAAGGTTGGAAAGAGGGGCTGATATTAGGGGCTTAAGTCCTTGAGAATAATAATTTATTATTATTACGAAGCTATGTAAAAGACATGTTTTTATCCTAAGTTCTAAGAGAGGCAACATGTGCAAAAGGAAACACATGAAGCTCCAGGAAGACAAGTGTCGACCTGGGCACATGTAGTTAAAGCTATAGAAGTCAGCCATGTTGGGGGTTGGCTCTGGTATTCTGTCATCCTCCACCTGAGTTCACTGGGATCTGGGGCATCTGAATCATTTGCCTCTGCGTCTGCATCTGCATACCCATGCACAATGAAGGAAACCCTCATGGGAATGTTGTTCATGATGCCATTTTCCCATCCTCCTTCTAAACTGGAAACCTCCATCATTGACCCCGACATACCCTCACGCACCTCTGGAATCAGTAATTCATGAGTCCAACTGCAATGGAGTTCGCTTGCCATTCCCGATTCCTATGAATTTTGTCTGGCCTCTTTTTTTTTACCTCGGTATACCCACACATACCCGAGAAATCACCCAATGGGAGGGAAAATAGGCCTATGTAATCCTTGAACCCAACATATATTCTCTTACAGAGAGCCGAGTTCATACCTAGACCGTTTGGGTCGTTTCCTTATGTTTTCTTGAGTTGTTTGACTAGTTACCATTGAAATCACACATACCTTGTTGGAACTGACTCAAAATCGGCTGAAGAAGTGGGTTGTTAGTCCAGTGGTAGGAGAGGTAGGTTTTTAGGCCTGTGAGAAGCTCTCTCCATGTGAGAGAGTTTCCTGGGAAGTGGTTTTCTCTCAGAGAGAGTCTAGCACCAGCTATGGAGCTTTGAGAATTATTGATCCAGCCTGTTGCTGAAACCCTAAGAGGGAGGTGAAGCAGCCGATGGAATGTGTGACAATGAAGGTGTATACTCCAAGGTGGAACAGGCATGTGGGGAATGAGAGTCCGTGAGTAGTGGGTGTAAGAAGGATCTTGGTGAGAATCCTTCTGGTTGCACTATGCAGTTTTCCTGTAACCTCAGCCTAGTCTAGGATTCCCTTGCCATGGGTGGAGCTTGGTCCCAACTCTGGGGTGACCCACTGTTGAGCGTGATGAGAAGCATGGTCTAAGGCAAGGATGATTTTAGGGGCTAAATTTCGCTCATGGGATAATTTTCCAAGGTTTTTCCCAAAAAAAGTTTCGTTATTATAAAAATGATTCGCCCAAATTCTATATGATAAAATTATTTTACCTCAAAAATTGCCAAAATTTTATACAAGCTATATAAAATCCTTAGAAATTTGAATATTTTTACAAAAATATCGCCAGACATTTTATAGTTGGCATATGAAGGATTAGAAAGATTCGCCAAGGTTTCTACATTTTCAAATAAATTTCAATCCTTAAAATCATCCCTGGTCTAAGGCTCGGAGGTTCGTGGAAGGTATGCACATAGTTGGTGGTGTTACTCCAGTTGAAAAGATAAGTATTATTAATGTGCTTAATTTTTATGTTATGCATGTCTGTGATGCTTGAATGTTATTATGTATTCCATTGTGTATATGAATTATTGTCTATTACATTTGAATCTGTATGGTAGCATTAACGTTGTTTTATGTGTTTTATTTCGATTAAAATGCATGTTAGATATATCTATTAATGTATGTATTTTTGTGTGGTAGCATTGCCTAACCTGTTGGTGGTTGGGGATGTTACAACAAGCTTAATTAATTCAATGCTTTACGAAAGGGTAGTCAAATAGTACCTGAGTATGAGGATAGGTTCATGGAGTTGCTTAGATATGCTCCACATTTGAACACTGAGAAATTAAAGGTTAACATGTTTTTGTTTGATCTCAACTTCAACATTCATGCTAAGGTGAGGATCTTGATGCCTCAAAATTTGCATGATGTAGTTCAGAATGATTTCATTTTTGAAGAAGAGTTGAACAGTAGGGGTCAGGGAAAGACTCCTTTTAGGTAGACAGGACAAACGACACTTAGAGAGAAACATCAACAAACACCAATTAGACAAAATTTTGGGCATCATGATACAACCAGAGGACCTATATTCTATACACTACATAGACATACTACTAGTCAGAGGAATCTGTATAGATTACCATTGCAGAAGAAACAACTTCGTCCTCAACAACAATAGCAGTAGAGATCTATTCTGTAGAATAGATCGAGGCTTCAGAATCCTAGACCAATAGATTCTTCTTCTAGAAATAGGAGTATCGACCCTAAGAATAGATGTTGGACTTATGGAGAGCCACATTATCAGAGATATTTTCCTATTGAGAAGGAAAGAGTTTCCATATCAGCAGGAAAGATGACAATGGGAGATTTTGGATGGGCCCATAAGATTCATGCAGCGGTGAATAACCACCATGCCAAGCATCAATTTACAGTGCTAACGACTTCGAGTATGATAGAATATCCACAATTTAGTGTTTTGATAGATCCAAGAGCTATTAAGAGATTTATATGTAGTGTTGCACTTAAACGAATTAAGTTCAAAACAATCGAACAAGATGATTTTATATATGTGGAAATGGAATCTAGAGCCAAGAAAAAGGTTGAAGGAAAAGTTAAGGATTGTAACATTAACTTGGGTGATTTTATCACAAGTGTAAACCTGTATGTCACAATCTTGGGATCTTACAACATTGTGATTGGAATGGATTGGTTAGAATCACACGAAATGATACTTAACTATAAGACAAAATGATTAAGTTTGGTTTATGATTTGGGATAGAGTAGAGTAATTATGGGAGAAAACCAAGGAGTGTCATTGAAATTTATTTCTTCCCTACAATTACAGAAAATCATGTGTAAAGGATGTAACTTGTATGCTATTTTAGATCTTAACGAAAAAGGTGACACATAAATGTTGGAATAATTTCCAGTAGTATTAGAGTTTGCTTATGTGTTTCCTAAGGAACTACCAGGTTTACCACCAGAAAGAGAATTGGAATTTACCATAAATTTAAAACCTGGACCAGAACCGATTGCTAGAACACCTTATTGGATGTCGACACTTGAATTAAAAGAGTTAAAGATGCAATTGAAGGATTTGTTTGATTTGGGACATATACATCCAAGCATATCATCGTGGAGTACACTAGTAATTTTTGTAAGAAATAAGGACGGATTTTGGAGGCTTTGCATTGACTATTGTCAATTAAATAAAGCCATGACCAAGAACCAATACTCATTACCGAGAATTGATGATTTATTTGATCAAATGAAGGGAGAGAGAGTATTTTCAAAGATTCATTTGAGATCAGGATATCATAAGTTATGAATTAAAGATGAATACATTCCTAAAATAGCGTTTAATACAAGATCCATACATTATGAATTTATAGTATTGTCGTTTGGATTGACAAATGCCCCGGGTGTATTCATGAGTTTAAAAAATGGGGTATTCCATGAGTATTTGGATAAGTTTGTAGATGTATTTATTGACGATATATTTATTTACTCTCAGATGAGAGAGGAGAATGACAAACACCTGAGACTAGTGCCACAATGTTTAAGAGAAAACACGTTGTATGGAAAGACGTTGAAATGTTCATTTTATCAGACAAAGATTCATTATTTGGGACACATTATCTCTGGAGAAGGTATCGTTGTGGATCCAATGAAATTTGAGGCTATTATGGAATGGCCAATACCGATGAATGTGCAATAAGTAATGGGATTAATAGGTTTCTATCGACATTTTTTTTGAAGTATTTTCAAATATAGCAAATCCAATTACGGAATTACAAAAGAGGAACAAGAAATTTTTATGGTCAGAGAAGTGCGTGGAAGAATTTCAGAAGCTTAAATAAATATTAACAAAAACACCGATACTGAAGGTTCTAGATATGGACAAGGAATTATTGGTATGCATGGATACATCCAAGGAAGGATTGGGAAGAGTATTAATGCAAGATGGAAAAGTGATCGCATACACTTGAAGGAAATTAAGAAGGCATGAAGACAATTACACAACCCACGATTTGGAATTACTTGTGATTTTTTATTCCTTAAGAGTTTGGAGACAATACCTTATTGGGTGGAAATTTGAGTTGAAAACTGATCATTGTGGATTGCAACACTTTTTTACTCAAAGTGACTTGAATGCGTGACAAATACGTTGGTCAAAACTATTAAGTGAGTATGATTTTTAGATCAGGTACATTAAAGGAACAGTTAACATAGTATCAGATGCGGTGAGTTGAAGACCTTTCATTTTCTCAGTAATACCACTAAAAATGAATCTTCGAGAAAATATTTTAGCATTACAGATTGATGACGACTGGTACAAAGAAGTAAAAGACAATATCAGACAAGATACAATGATGATACTTATATATGAGGGCTATATTGAGGGGTCCTAAATCCCTTTAACTCAACAACAAGAACCAAACCTGCCACCAAGGCCCAATTAGAATCTACAACATTTGATACTGGAATGGTTCTCCAGATCTATCGATCCAGCCAAATAATTGATGGGCTTTACGTAGTGATTGATAGGATATCTTCTTATCAAAGTTCCTCCTTCAATTCAACGTTCTTTTTTTGTATTTTCTTTTATTAGATAGGTCTGATAAAAAGATGTATCCTGGTATAAACTAGTTGGGTAACAGGGGAAACCTTAACTATTGAAGAAGGCTAATCTTGGGAAAACCCATGTGCTCAAGAATGTAGACAAATATTTTCACACCTGTGAAAATCCTACTACTAATACTTCAAATTGCTAATATTCCAATCATTGAATGAGATACAATTATTGAAAGAAAACATATATGCAATAAAATGATGGCAAGCCAAATAGTTTTATTAGCTCTAACCATTAATCACACATTAACAATGTGACTTGATTTCCATCATCATGAAAAGAACTACAAAAATATTGAATCAACTAACTTATCAATAGATTTAGAAACTCTTAATCGTTACAACATCCATTCATGAAATAAATTCGAAAGTAATTCCTCTTCACATCCAATCACACACGCCTTTGATGAAAAGCAAAAGTTTGTCTCTGGTCCTAAACAAGACTTCTCAATTAAGGTAGTTTGGAAATAGTTCTTTACAATTCCAAAAATGAGGGTCTTTCCCAAAACCGTCGACCCTTTATAAAAGGTTGATCCTCTTATTTATAAAAAATCATGAAATAAAAAAAACTATCAAAAGTGAGAGCTAACTAGAAAAAAACGTCGCCACATGGCGCTTCCATATCTTTGTCTTCTAAGAGTCATCGAATGGTTTCACTGAAGTGGATGACTCTTCTCAAACTCTAACCATTTGATGAGGAGTTCCTTGCATGCATTGGCATACGAGAATCTGTGTTGGTCCATAGGGGCTGGAAGGATATCCTTTACTTCTACTTCCCATGCCTGATACTTGACTATTTTAACACTTAAATATTGTAATATTGTTCAAGCCTTAATCGGGTGCTCCATGAACTATTGTACTTGAAATGGCGCCATGTTTTCCACCTTTTCTATCTTTGCAGTCCATGTTGAGTCTTGTTTTGCATGTTGTTTGACTATGTCATGCAATTCGAAAACGTGCTTGGGTGAGCCGAATTCTGGGAGACCGATGTCTCTAATCTCCCAATTGATCTTGACCCAACTCCTTTCACAATCGACCCATTTTTCTTGAATCCCCTGCTGAGGTTCTTGGGCCATTTTCACTCAGTATTCAGATTCCTTCCTTATCCGATCTATGTTTTTTTCCCTTAGCACCCGAATGTTGATCTCTTCAGCGTCTTGACCCTTTTGAACCGTGTTGATGTAATCAATTATTTCCACTGCTTAGTGGGCCTTCTCATACCATCTTTCCACGTATTTGGAATTTGCTAGCATGATAAGGGTATCTTCTTGGAAGTTGTCTATCCCTGCAATGAAAAAGTGTCATTCATTCATGAATTTTCCATAGGCGCCTTGGAACTCACTTCTCAAAAACATTGTGGCTTGTGTGGAGTCTTGATAGTATTTCACCAAATGGCGCAGATGCTCCAACTCCTTTAGCACAGTGGCCAAATCCTCTTTGTCTTTCCTTTCTCTATCCAGGGTGGCATCCATGATCACCATTCCAGCACCAATAAGCTCAGACGTCTTGGAATGCTCTATGATGATCAATTTCTCCTCTGTGGTGATGAGGATTGAACTGTCCAACGTAAGCCTCCTCTTCTTAGTGGTTCTCTTCATGATGGATTTCCTCTATCGTTCATAGGCGATTGCTTGTTAGAGACCTCATCAACAGGTTTGGGGATTTGTTGCTCTCCCCAAGTTAGAGTATTTCCCAAGCTCCCAACTGTGTATATCTGTTCAATGTTGGGTTCATGAACCTATTCTATATGTCCCAATGGATCGAACTCTGGTTGTTTCTCATCGAGTGGTAAGGTACCAGCCAAAAATGAGGAATCAAGGGAAAGTTTGGTACTTACTTGGTGATCGGCTATTGAAATTTCGATTTCCTATTGTGGAATTTATTCTTCTCATTTTCTCGATCCTAGCTCATATCTCGAGCTGTCCATTGGGGTTCTTCTTACTCATGCTCCATCTACGAATGACTCTGAACTTGAGCATCAAGATCCGTGGTGGATGCTCTCTCAGGTCCTTTTTCCTCTGTAAATTGTACTGGAGTCACCAAGGACACCTCCGAGCTCTCCTCATCATCGTAGATGGTTATCAAATTGAACAAGGGATTTGGCACACTTGTTCTCCTTGATGTCCTTGTTATCTTGGGATGGGTTGAAATTTCCTCTGGTGATATGATCTATGGTGGTGGAACTTCATGGTTTTTTGACCAGGTGATTTCTTCAAGATGCATCGTCTCTAGGCTAGTTGGTTCTCCTTGGATTTTGATTGGGTCATTAGTGGGAATCCTCATCATTTCTATCAGATCAGGGTCATTTTGAAATTGAGCAATGATTTTCTATGCCCATTCTAGCAAGATAAATCCCCTTCTTTGTGCCTCTATTGTTTCTTTCGCTCTGATTTCTTCCCTGGCTCTGAGGGCCCCTTGGGCCAACTGGTCTATCATTTCCACCTGTTCATCCATGCTCATGGCCTTGAACCTGGTCATATTTGGGTTAGCCATTCTCTGTACCACCTCGTCCCAGTCCTGGGTGCACTATGTGAATATTTGATCTTCAAACCTATCATGAGTGTACGACCAACAAGATGACACCTGCATAGCATGTTGGAGGATCAGGCCTTTAGGGTCATGCTTTCAGAATAGGCCTGTCGGGAACCTGAATTCCAGTTGGTTAGTCCATTCATCTTTGTCTTGAGCAATATCCTTCACCATATATAACCCCACATGGAAACCGTAGGGTATGAATGCTTTCTTCTTGTCCTTGACTAATGTGGAGTTATAGCCCTGCAGGATAGTCTGATAGTAGATTTCTCCCACAACGAGCCAGTCTGGGACATGAGTGGGAAGGCGATGTGGTGCTCTGATGGCCCTAAACACCCTGATGTAGGTTGAGCATTCGTCTAAATACCAATGAACCACCTTTGCTACCATCATCTTGGTTGTTGCGTATAATCTTTCACATTCCTTCTTAAAAATAATAAAATGAATGTGGGCGATGAATTCATCGCATATGAGTGCGTAATATATTTAGTACCTGCTTTCCCATAGTATGTTGAAGTAGATGTGGACCAGGAGCTCCGCAACATGGAAAATTAAATTCATGTTTTGAAGATATTCCTTGTGCATATGACATCGAGAAGGTTCGAGGCCATGTAAAAAGTGGTTTCTTCCCCTTATTTTATTGTCTCAGCCTGCTATATACATATTCTGAATTGATTAGAAATTATTTCTCCCTAGTTGAAACTTCTCCCAGAGATCACCACTATGTACGCTAAAGGCGTCAATGCTTCCAAAAACTTGGAGCAGTCCTTTTCTCCATATAGCTAGCAGATGAGAGCCATCAAATAGATGTATGGCTCCCTCAGTTTAATCATCCCATATTATCCATTTCTCTGGTTAGTGAAAATCTTGTCCTCCTTCCACCATGAGGCCATCAACTGACTGGTGTCATGGAATTCATAGAACTTCACCACGAAGTCCGTGTTGAGCCACTCCTCTAGGTCCCTGACCTTGTAGTATTTCTAGACTTCTGTCAGGAAGAAAAGTCTGACACACCCACTATTCTCATCGTTTATCAAGCAATTATGCCCATCCATATGATTGATTATCTATTTCATAACCTCTATGCAAGGGAAAACCGGGGTTCTCCTCACCACCATGTGTAAATACGATCATCGAAATTTCGGTAACACTTGGTCATCGAGCACCCTTATCTTTGGGTCGTTGTGTGGGATATACTCTGGGTATTCTTCTCGACTAATTCTATTGAAGATATCCCCCCACTATGGGAGAATTACTTTGGATTCGGTGCTTTATTCTGTATCACCAAAGGCCGGAGGATGAACAAAATATTTCTTTGTTGATGTTTTCATGACAGTCTCCACCCTGGGATCATACTCCAACTGCCTTGCGGTCCCAAGAGAAGAACATTCTCCTATTTCAAATTATTTCATCTTGGGTTCTCTCGGCGAGCGTCTGGTGTTTGGATTTCTCGACGACATCTTACTTGCAGCTA
>JASDQU010503444.1:17276-30710 GCA_032191745.1 Picea mariana | reverse complement strand
TATATATATATATATATTACACACGAAGTTACAATTTAAAATGGTTTTCATTATTAGTCCCTATCTAAGAAGGGACTTCACATTTTTTTCCTTATCTTCATAGTCAATGTTTATTTGAATTATGAGTTGGTTGTGTTACATTCAAGGTTTCTTCAAATGGTGATTTTTATTGTTTATTCAAATGATGTAACAACACGATTATTAATGTTTTCCCTTTATAGTTATCTAAGTTAGGTTTATTGATCCAAGTGAATATCAATGGCCACCCACCTATTCCACTGGCTCAAAGAACTCTTTTCATTTTGGCAGTTTGTTTCCTAGTTTTTCAGGTCCTAAACTTCCACAGCCATTTTGAGGCCCTGAACAACTTTTTTTTGCTGCAGCATAATCACACCATGGACTTTGGTCAGAGTATGATGACAATATGTGTATTCATCAGATAGTTCTTTCCAACGAGCTATCATGCACTTAAAACAGAGATCGTATGAAAAAGTTACAACCCAGGGAAGTTGATATAGCAGCGTACCCCATCAGGGACCACATGAATTTTGGCACTTCATCTCCTAGGGTTAGGTTTTTGGATGTTTAGAGTTTTCTCATTTATGCTTTATGTTAAAATTTCCTTTGAATCCTCATTGTATCCATCTTCTTGCGAATGAGTGTGGCCATCACATCTCTTCTCAGAGATAATCTGCCACCATTCGAGCAAGTTTGTTTTAGTCTACATTTTTACAGTTTCAACATATTCTCTTTATTAATAGAAGTGAGGTTCTACTATATATATGTGTATTTATTTTCTATACATTTGTATTCCATTTTGTTCCATTTATAAATCTGGATCATTTACTTTACAATTTTTTTTTCGTGATTATTCTTGGTTGCACGCTTCCACACCTTTTTTTAAACACTTTTAGAATTTTTTCTTGTATACTTATGATCCAGATTTATGAGGGAATGAAATGAAACAAATAAATAAGGAAAAAACATAGCGATACAACAATACTCAATTTCTATTAAAAATGGAAATATGTACAGATTGTAAAAGAAAATACAAAGTGAAATAAACTCACTAGAATGGTGGTAGCTTATATTTGAGAAGAGATGTGACAGCTACACACATTGAAAAGAAGATGATTACAATGAGGCATCCAAGGCCTTTTTATACAAAACCCCAACTTCGAAAGATGAAACACCAAAAGGTTTGTGGGCCCCAATAGGGGTATTTGATATGTCAACTTCTCTAGGGCATAATTATTTCATGCAATCTATGTTTGGAACAATTAATAACTCATCAGAAAGGTCTAGCTGAGGAGTACACATTCCAAATGGCTAGGTGATGACACATAAAAAAAACGTCGTTTAGGGCCTCAAAATGGTCTCGAAATTTTGGGACTGTAAAAAATGTAGAAAAACTACAAAAATGGAAATTGTATGTTGATTCAGTGGAATAGATGGGTGGACACTAATTTCTACCTGGATCATTCCTCCCCTTTGAGGAAGAAATGGTCTCCATTACATTGAGTTCCCCCATCCAATGGGAAAAATTCTATTGAACTTGATGCTTGGTGGGCCACTTGATTTGGGGCAGTAGCTTCCCTACTTTGATAACCCAATAGAGTTGGATATTTTATTGGTGACTTCCCTTAACCTATGTGTCCATGATCCGATCAATGGTTTCTTGTTCCATGCATTCATGGTTTATCTATGTAGTTTTCCACTGCTCGACCACCTCCGATGTGTCCAATGCTGGTGGAAAATATGGTCGAAGGAGGTCCACATTGAATACTAGGTGTAATCCAGGGAAGGGGAGAGTACTTAACTCAAAATCATTGTTTCCCACAACTTTGGTGATTGTGTAAGGTCCATAGTGAAGTGGCCACAACTTATGGTGGGGTTTGGTGAGGTACTCTTTCTGCAAATTCAACCAAACCTTGTCACCTACCTAAAACTTGTGGGGAGCCCAGTGTTGATCATGGTGTAGCTTGTACTTAGAATTGGATTTCTGTAAAATATCATGGACTTGTTGGTGGATGTGTTGAATCCGTTCAATGAATTTGGTGGCATTGTTGGCCTTAGATTGAGCATGGGAATATTTTTCTTGTGTGGATCCAAGGGGCGATGCTACATCAATGGGGACCAATAGTTGAAAACCTAGGCCCACTTGAAAATGGTTGTGTTCATTTGAGCTATGGAGTGCTCTATTGTAGTTGTGTTGGACATAATGAAGGATCTCATCCCATGTGCATGGATGTTTGGATTTGTTACATGCACAAGATATGCAAGTTCAACCTATTGACAACCTCTACCTTTCCATCAGTCTCAGTATAGAAGGAAGTGTATTTGGTGAGCTTGGTGTCTGACAAATACCAGAGGCTCGACCAGAATGTGCTCAAGAATATATTGTCTCGATTTGATATGATGATATGTGGTAGTCCAAAGTGTATCCATACACACTCAAAGAAGAACTTGGAAGTCACCTTGGTTATGATACTCTTCTTATAGGTGGTGAGAATTTCCATATTAGAAACTCTATCAACAACCACGAATACACAGTCATTGTCATGCTTAGTGGAGGGGAGACCTGACATGTAGTCCATTGAGATGGATTCTTAGGGTCGGTCAGGAGTAGGAAGAGGGGTGTATAGTCCGTTTTTTTTAATGGCTGGCTTGGAAGGAATAGGAAGTGAGGGATTTGATATACATACTAACATCATGTTGAAGCTTCAGCCAATAGAAATACTTATGTAGTATTTCCACTATCTTCTCCACAAAAAAGAGTCTCGCCACCTAACTATAATGGGAGTCTGAAATCAGCTTCACATGCTCACTTGAAGGAATGTAGAGATGACCCAAATGGAATAGCATTCCATCCTGAAGATGGAAGTAAGCAATGGTCATTCCTCTTCCCAACATCTTGTAGGTCATAGAAAATTCAAGATCACTATCATAGAGTTAGGACCATGTAGAGGTCTCGTGCCTGCAAGAGTCGAGCATCATGGTTAGTGATCCAACTGGAGGTCGAATAAGACATTCAATGACATGATTGGTTCTCCCTTTATTATACTTAATTTTGAGGTGAAAATGTTGCAGTTATGTGGACCACTTTTGATGGTTGTCATTCTACAATTTTCCTTGTGTCTGCATGAAATGAAAATCCATGTGATTTGTATGGATGACTGTCTCCTTCTCTAGAATGTAATGATTCCATTGGTGGGAGGCTTGTACAATGGAATAAATTTGTTTGTCATAAGTGGGGTACTTACAGACAAAAACTAAGAGTGTCTCACTATGATAGGCCACTCAACAACCATGTTGAGTGAGAATGACACCAACACCATAATCAGAAGCATCGGTCTCAATCTCAAATGGTTGTTGCAGATCAGGTAAGGTGAGCACTAGGGATGATCATAAGTGATGTTTCAAATCATTTAACTCTTTATGATATGACCTTACCCACACAAATTTGGATTTGCAACCATGTTTGATCACTTGGTTGAGATCCCATGCAATATGGGAGAATCCCAATACAAAACTGTGATAAAACTTGGGGATTCCTAAGAAGCTTTGAAGCTCAGTGAGTGTTGTTGGGGTTGGCCAGTCATGAATGACTTCAATATTGGATATATCTACATCCACACTGCGATCATTCACAATGTATCCTACGTATTGGACCTTGTTCATGCCAACATAGCATTTCTCTAAGTTAGCATATAACTTGTGTTGTTGCAAAGTGTGGAGAACCTATTCAATGTGTTGGTTCTTCCAAAATCTTGTTGAATACGAGGATGTCATCCAAATATACAACCACAAAGGAATTTGTGAAGGGCCACAAGATATCTTCCATCAACCTCATGAAAGTGGTTGGGGCATTCGTCAGGTCAAATGGCATGACCAACCACTCGAAACAACATTTTTTAGAAATGAAGCAGTCTTCCATACATCAGTTTATTCTATGGGGACCTGGTGGTAGCCGAAATTAAGATCAATATTATTAAAATACTTATCCCCTTTGAGCTGGTTAATAAGGTCATCAATTTTGGGAATTGGGTACAATTCTTGACTGTGATTTTTTTCAGATCTCTGTAATCAATACAAATTCACCAAGTCCCTTATTTATTCTATACGATAAGGATTGGGCTTTCACAGGGTGAGGATCTTGGTTGAAGGTGCCATTTTTGGAGAAACTCTTGGATCTAGTGTTTGATTTCCTCATTTTACAGTAGAGAGTACCAATACACCAACCCATTAGGAAAAGGAGTTCCATGAGTTAGCTCAATTGAATTCTTTACCTCACAGTGAAAAGTCACCTCGATAGGTGAGGTAAATATGTCTCTATATTCTTTCACGACCTTGTCCACTTGCTTCTGCTATGTAGAGAATCCCTTTGCAAAGGTCGTGGATGTGGCCATGACCTTCAGTTCACTCTGAGAGTGGATCATGAAGAGGAAAAATTTCCCTGTTTGGGAGATGACCTTATTGCACTTCTTCGCTGAGACCAAAGAAATTGCGGTAGGTGGAGCTACCTATGGGATCCTATAAAATTATCTACTCATAATAACAATGACACTATGAGGTATATACTCATATAAAACATAATTTTTTCACATATATGGCTGGCCTAAAATAACACCGCAAACTTTAAATGGGAAAACATCACACAATACCTTTTGTTGGATAATGTAGAGATCTCATCCTTGGTTGAGCCACCCTATGTTGTACAACTATGGAAGTGGTTTTGTCAGCAAATCCAACCACTTCATGACCTCTACTGAGATGAGGTTATTTTGGCTTTCTCTATCAACAATGAAATGTAGTGGAGAACCTTTCACCCACATCTGCAAGTGAAAAAAGTGCTCACCTTCCTCTAACTCTTGCGGTTTTTTTGGCTAGATCTTAGTGGTAGTGACTATGGCAGCAGGTTATGCATCAATGATCATATTTTCCTTGTCTATTTCAGAATCAAAGTTGGATCTTGAATATGAATTTAAGGATTTCAACTCAGCCAACAATAACTACTTCGAGTGACATTCATTGATGTTGTGCCAGGGGATTTTATGGAATTCCATAACTTCCAGTGTCTTTCTCCATCTTCCCATTACCCTTCTTTGTTTGATACTTAGACTACTTTCCTATGGTTTTCAATCCTTTGTTTGTCCCTTTTTCTATGTGGTGGGGATACATTTTCTCGACTTCTGCTATGATAGGTTTGTAGATCCAAAATATTTCTTCTTCCTCTCCTTAAACTTTATTTCAATTTTGACAGGATATCAATATGCATCTCCCAATGATGAGATGTCTAGAAACTCCATTTATATTTGGATGTACCTATGTAGGGACCCACAGTATTTTAGAATTAGATGTTGCTTGGAATATTTGATAAACAACTTGGTGCGCAAGGTGTGTAAGGTATTTGTGAACTCTGACATTGTTTGGTCCCTCTACTAACAGAGTGTGGTCAATCTCATGTGTTGATCATCGTAGTTTCCAATAGGGTAATATTGTTCCTTGATGGCATCCATAAAAGAGTCCCAAGTGGGCTCGGCTCCAAATATTCTTGACTCTTCTATGGATTTTTTATCACAGTAAGTCTCCCACCAATGTTTGACATGGGGGGCCTCCATAAGAAGCACAAAGGTTATCTTATCCCTATCGAAAAAATTATGGACAAAGAAATAACCTTGTAGTAGATTTAACCATTTTTCTAAAGCATATGCATCTATCTCACCTTCAAATGTGGGAATATCAAAATTAACGTGTACCTGGAAGAGGTTGGCACCTTGATACAAGAGCATCATCAGTGAGAATGTGTGGCAGGACAAATGAGCACCTTGGAATCATTTCAGAATATTAAATGTTGGTGTTTCCTGCGAATCTTTTTGAGCTGATTGAAAAACGAAAGAAGATCGGATGCTTGGAAGTTGAATGATCACGAATGATCTAGGAGTTTTCACTCCTAGTCTTGAATGTAATTGAACTAAGGTAGCAGTTAGGTTTTGTTTTCGAGTAGTCGGGGGGGAACCTAAGAATCCTCTGAGATAAATAGAGGTTTTATATGCCCAATGAGGCCGCTGCGAGTTAGTAGGAAAATTATGAATTTTTCGTTGTTGTTTGATCATATTTGTAGCCATTTTTACTTTTGGAATGAATATAACAAAGGAAAATTGATTCAAATGCATGGTATCGCTATTGTTTACAATTCCTTGTTATTTTGTTTCATGAATGAATGAGTTTTGTTGTTGGGTCTATGAAATTGTGAAATGTTTGTATAAGGTTCAATCGTTTTCTCTTCGCTGAGTCCCTGTAAGGTGTGCACACAATCCGCAAGGAGTGCGTTGATAGAGTATGTTTCGACTCAGAAGCTCAGAAGTGATAACGCGAAACTTTCCCTTTGAAAGGAGTGCAAAGTGACTACTGCAAGGCGTGCACAATCGTTCGCAAGAACCCAACTATTGCATAAGAATATGTTGCAAGGAGTGCACAAACCTGTAATTCGACTAAGTGTCGAAGTAAATCTTCAAAGAGTTAAAGGGGAAGAAGGAGGGAGAAATCTCAAGAGAGATAGTGGGAGGAATCTTCAAAGGAAGGAAAGTTCTTAAGGTTTCACGAGTCACCGACCAAGATCTGTTCAGGAGGGAGCGGGATCATTCAAGACCATTGGATCTGGGTAAAGCACATGAGCGTTAAGTATTTGCGTGCACATAGAAGAGAGGATTCACTGAAGTCCCAAAGATGCCAAGGATCGTCCATCGTCAAGGGGGATAGGTGGAAGAAAATCTGAGAGTTCGAGGAATCATACTTCGAAAGATTTGCAAGGAGTTGAGGGAAAACTCACAAATCCAAAATCATGAGGCAATCTTGGACATCCTTTGAGACAGGACACGTGGCAAGATATTAGTGCTTCACTGATTCGCAAATCAAGAAAACTAGAGGTATGGGTAGTGGGAACTCATGAAGTCCGAAGTTGCGAGGTCATCATAGTCGTTGGTTGGAAGGAGAGCGTGGACCGTAGATTTGATCTCGGAGAATTCGTCGATTCGCGAATTAGGGAAAGAGAGCAAGAAGCTCAAAAAATATCTGAAGTGCAGAGTCACAAAGGAATCTGGCCCATGGTCGCATCCCAGGGTCATGTGGAAGGAAGGGGTTTAGTCATAAGAGCTAGTGACCATTGGTGGTGAAATTTGACCAGCTCTAAAGAGAGGGCCCGCGTGTCTCATACGACTTGTGCCATGGGTAAAAAGGCCTGTGTACATGGATTTGGGGCCTAGCAGAGACACAAAGAGTCAATATGACTCAACATCTTGATCGATCCTTGACCGGGAGTTCAACATCCCTTAAGAGAGAAGGGGGCCTGCATCAAGTACTCCCCTAGAAAAAAATTTATGGACTCCTTTCCATGAGCTCCTGCACCTATTTTCCATGTTTATGAATATTAGCTTCATTTTATCAATTGGAAACTTCTATTGGGTGTCCCTTCCACTTGACCAAATATTCAAAATAGGTCTTCCTCCTGGTCTTTTTTCCAATCTTCTGATCAACGATCTTCTCCATCTATGGTTTTTCTGCTATAGGCATTTGTTTCTCCCATTGAATCTTCTCCTAATATTATGATCCCTCTGTGTCATCTTCCATGTAACGGTATAGGTCTAAAATGTTAAATATGGGTGATATGCCCACATCATCTGGTAGATCAATCTCATAGGCGTTTACATCAAACTTCTTTAAGATCTTACATGGCCCTATATTCTTCATCTTTAACTTGTTATATGTTCCCCTAGGGAACCTTTGTTTCTTGAGATGTGCCAGAACCTGATCTCCTACTTCAAATTGAAGTGCCCTGTGATGTTGATAAAATCTGTGCTTGTACTCTTGGATATATCTATGAAACTGTCCTTTGATCTGACTATGGAGCTTCTACATTTCTGTAGCAAAATCTTCTTCTCCAACACATCTGATCTCACTTCGTTCCAAGTCTCTCAACTCAGATACTCCCCTTGGTTGCATTCCATACAATATTTGGAATGGGTTCTTTCCAGTGCTCCTGTTTGGTGAATCATTGTATGCAAATTATGCTTGTGGCGGAATCTGATCCCACTAATTATGATGCTCAGTGACCAGACTCCTCAATAAGTTTCCCAAACTTTTTTTTACCACCTCAGTCTGTCCATATGTCTGAGGGTGATAAACTGAGCTAAAGGAAAAAAAATTCCCCAACTTCTTCCACAATGTTCTCCAGAAATGACTAACAAATTTAGTGTCTCTTTCTTATACAATGCTCTTGGGTAGTCCATGAAGTCTCACAACTTCCTTGGAAAACAAATTTGCAACATGTGTTGCATCACTAGTCTTCTAGCATGGGATAAATTGTGCCATATTTGAAAATCTATCCACCACCACAAATATGGAATCACATTCTCTTTGTGTTCTTGGCAGTCCCATCACAAAATCCATGCTTATTGCATCTCAAGGCCTCTCTAGTATTGGCAATGGTTGATACAATCCAGTGTTCTGTCTTTTACCCTTTGCATGTTGTCAGATTCTACATTTGTTCACAAATTTTATCACTTATGTTCTCATACCTGGCCAATAGTATGAACTGCTCAATTGTGCAAATGTTTATCATGCCGAAATGTCCAACCAATCCTCCACTATGATTTTCCTTCAAGAGGTTATCCTTCATTGAGCATTTTGGTATGCACAGTTGATTGCCCTTGAACAACAATCCTGTAACGACCCTGCTTAAATAGATGTATAGGATTATTACTTATAATTAATTTAATAATCTAACTATCCTAAAATTTAGCTAAACAATAATTATTTCTTAAATAACATTAACTAATTAATTATTATTAATTACTTGTTCATGACTATCAAGGATTAATTAATTATTAATTGACTCATTAATTAATTAAGTAAAGAATTAAAGGGGGTTAATAAATTATATTGTTAAATTATTGATTACATATACGGAGGGGATAAGGGGC
This sequence comes from Picea mariana, assembly GCA_032191745.1. Classification (NCBI taxonomy): domain Eukaryota; kingdom Viridiplantae; phylum Streptophyta; class Pinopsida; order Pinales; family Pinaceae; genus Picea; species Picea mariana. The sequence goes on along the minus strand of JASDQU010503444.1, from coordinate 21,729 downwards.
ATTAATAAAAGGATAAGGAACATGGATAATGGGATAAGGGGCATTAACTATGAAAGGATAAGATAATTAATAAATGGATAAGGAAAGTAATGAAGGAGGGGGAAGTCGGTGAAGGGGCGATATGAGTGGAGGAGGTTACGAAGGAGAAGGGGATTCGACGGGAGATTATTATTGATTTTGGGGCTCTCTTGGATTTGCAGAGAGAGGAGAGTTGAGTTTTGGAGTCGGAAGGATTTGTTCAGGGGGCACCGGTTTGCTGGGGGTTTTGGGCACGGGGGCCAGGATTTCCATATGGTATCCTGGAGCTAGGTAGTTGTCCTAGTTGGCAGGGTGGATACTCGGTTTTGGGCAAGGTTGGTCTGTGTATTTAGGCTGGGCAAGGCAGTAGCAGGAAGGTAAACAAAACAAGCGAAAAACGGAGGGTTAGTGTCAGACCCAGGTAATTTAAATTAAGTATTTGTTTTATTTATGTTATGGAATCATTATTTGTTATGATAAATTTATATGCGTATGTGCTGAGTTTATAAGAAATTACTGAATAACTGAAATCAAGTAGATATTACTGTTACAATTTATGGAATTAATGGATGTTAAATTTATATGGTCACTACAAATCCCTCTTGAATAATATACTCTTTCCACTGGCTCCTTTCTCTCAGCACAATATTTTCACATGCTTTGTATGCTTCCTTGAAATCTGGATCATCACAATACATATCCTTCAAGTGTTCAGACCCCAAGGTATTCACCTGAAACTCCTGCAGAATCAAACATCTCCTTCTTAATGCATGAGAAACTTTGTTAGCATTCCCACCAATATGTTTCATGAAAAAAGTAAAATTCTGCATAAAATCAATCCACTTTGCATGCCTCTGATTCAATTTTTCCTGACTGGTTATGAATTGTAAATCTTTGTTGTCGCTATACAAGAAAAATTCTTGTGGAACAAGGTGGTGCCTCCATTTCTTCAGGGCTTGAGTTGTGGCATAACACTCCTTATCATATGTGGAGTATTTTATCTTAGTCTCATTCAACCTCTCATTGAAATAGGCAACATGCCTATTATCCTAGATCAAAACTGCTCCAATTGCAACTCCACTTGCATCACATCTCACTTGAAACGTCTTTCCAAAATTTGGTAAGAACATAATTGGTCATTCTGTTATTTTCTCCTTCAGTATATTGAATCTCCTCTCGCCCTCCTCTATCCATTTAAAATACGTGTGCCTCTTCTTCACTGTATCCATCATCCATGCACAAATCCCACTGAAATATCTGATGAACTTCCTATAGAAACTTGCTAATCCATGGAAGCTTCTTACCTCAAACATACTCCTTGGTGATGGCCATTCTTTTCTTTCTTTCACCTTCTCTGGATCCATCTTTAGTTCATTTGAAGAGATCAAAAAACCCAATTAAATGAGCTATGTCTTCATAAAACAAGACTTCTTCAGGTTTATCAACAACTTCTCCTGCTGTAGTCTTCTCATAACTAGCATCAGGTGTCTCAAATGCTCCTCTTTAGTCCTGCTAAAGACTAGTATATCATCCAGATATACAACCATGAACTTGGCAATGAAATATTTCAGTATTTCATTCATCAACCTCATAAAATTACTCGGGGCATTTGTTAAGACAAATGGCATAAAAAGCCACTCATACAAACCTTCATTTGTCTTAAAGTTTGTCTTCCACTCATCCTCTTCTCTCATTCTTATATGGTGATATCCACTTTTCAAATCTATCTTAGAAAAGAAATTTGCTCCACTTAAACAACCCATTAAATCATCCATTGTTGGTAAAGGAAATCTATACCTGATGGTAATCTTGTTAATGGCTCTTGAGTCTGTACACATTCTCCATCCTCCATCCTTCTTTGGACTCAACACAGTTAGCACTACGCATGGACTCAAGCTCTCTCTGACCAAACCCTTGTCTAACAATTCATGGACTTGGTTCTTTACCTCCTCATTCTCTTGAGGTGTCATTCTGTATGCTGCTTTTTTTGGCAGACTTGCTCATGGTATCAAATCAATATGATGGATGATACTTATGATGGGTGACAATGAGTTAGGCAGCTCATCCACCACTATGTTAGCAAAATTATCCAACAATTCCTGAACTTCTTCAGGTAAATCATCCATCGAAGTACTTGTAAGGATAACTTTGGGTTTCCTCACCACAACAAACTGCATCTCATGTTATTTTTTGAATTCTTTTAGGAGTTCCTTCCCTCTTATGAGAAGTATGCTTGTGTTGGCTTCCTCTTTCAATTTCTTCTCTTCTATTGGCAGTAACATGTGTGTCCTACCATTCTTCTCCAAGGTGTATGTATTCTTCCTCCCATCATGAATGACATTCCTGTCAAACTTCCATGGTATTCCCAACAATATATGACATACATCCATGGGAATCAAATCACATAGAATTTCATCTCTATATCCCGCTATATTAAATTCAACAAGGAATTGTTTAGTAACCATTACTTGGTGAACTTTCTGCAACCATGAGATTTTGTATGGCTTCGGATGTGCAATTGTCTCTAGCTCCAATTTCTCCACCATATCTGTGGATACTAAGTTATCAATGCTCCCACTGCCAATTATCACCTTGCATACTCTATCTTTAGTCTGAAAGTTGTCCTGAATAGAATGTTCCTATGTACTAGCTTTTCAACTTCTGCCTCTGGTTTTAAGATAACCTTTCTCAACATCAGGGATGTTCCATCCTCTACTCCTTCTACTTCAACATTCCTTTTCTGTGCTTCTAAAATGTAAGCTTCACCTCCTCCTTCTTTCTTTTCCTCAGGACATTCCTAAGACATGTGCCCTGTCTTTCCATGGGCATAGCACCTTACTTCTCCTCCTCTACTTCTTCCTCTTTCTCTAGAATAACTTCTTCCACCACCCTGTCTTCCTCGGGAACTTCCTCCTCTTTCCGAGTGACTGTGTGGTTTCTCAGTCTCGTCTTTGGACTTATGTGCCTTGTCATGGGAAACTCCCTTGCCTTTGTTCAGGGATGGGCTCCTACCTATGTTTCGTTGGATTTGTTTTCTGGCCAACTTCTCCTCTACCTTCAGTGAAAACTTTTAAGCATCCTCCATTGTCCTCACTGACATCATGTTGATCTCATCTTAGATTTCATACCTCATGCCATTTATATACCTGGAAATTTTTTCTTCATATTTCTCTCTTTGTTCAGTTCTAATGATCAACTTGTAGAACTCCTTTGTGTACTCTTTAACTGTCATACCCTTCTGTCTCAGGTTCTATAGCTTCCTGAACACATTGATCTGATAATATTTGGGCATGAATTTAGCCTTCAGCTTGGCTACCATTCTGTCCCAATTATTTATATTTTGTTTTCCCTTGCTTCTCCTCTCATCCTGCAATTCATCCCACCATAGTGATGCATGTCCTTTTAGCCTGGTGACAACATGTCTCACCCTTTTCTCCTCATCAACATCTTCATAGTCAAAATATTTTTCCATGGATCTTATCCAATCCAACAGCTCTTCAACATCCAAATTGCCTTCATACATTGGAACCTCTATATTGGCTCTAGATCCCAATCTAAAAACTACTCTCAGAAAGCGTACTTCGGAAACATTTTCCCCTGCAACTTCTTTGACATCTACTTCTTCACTTTTTGCATCGTTGATGTCTCCAACATTAGGTTCTCTCCTCTGGGTTGCCTCCATCGCCTCTAATATTACACGAAGCTCTTGCATTTCTCTTTCTACGGCATGATTGTCTAAAGGTGGCTCCACTCGTCTCCTCAGTCACATTGTTTTGACTGTCTCTCACACACATATTACACCTCCAAGCTCCTTTGTCTCCTCTCATTTTCTTGCTATCTGCAAGAAAAAATTTCTCTCTGATACCAATTGATGTAGGCCCCCTTCTATTCTAAGGGATGTTGACCTCTTAGTCATGGATAAATCAAGATACTGAGTCAAATCGACTCTTTGGGTCTCTTTGGGTGGCGCAAGTCGTATGATACCCATGGGCCCTCTCCTTAGCGCTGGTCAAATTTCATCGCCAATGGGCACTAGCTCTTCTGACTAAGCTGTTGTAGGAAAATCTCCCTGCGGACAGGTAGATCACCTCTAGAGCTTGACCTTAGCCCTAGACAGAAAAATGCTTATCATGGACACTGACTTCCTTTCAAATATATCTAAACTAATACATGAGGAGGAAGGATGACAGAAGCACCTTTTTTATTGACGTTTGTCCCTGCACGCTCCGAGTTGCGCTCCAATCCTTTGCTCCTCGCTGAGTTCCATGGACAAAAAAAGATACTACCGCTTCTTACTCTATTGATATTGCTTGAAAACAGATCTATCACTAAATGATAAGTTCATGTGACATTAGACACAAACTAGAAAGAAACAGGCCAAGCGTGTCATATTGATGAGAATAACGACAATAGTACTTACAATCGTAGATGCGAA
>JASDQU010503443.1:48884-70743 GCA_032191745.1 Picea mariana | reverse complement strand
ACCCTATGTAAATGTGTTCCAAAGTAAGTACTATTTGGTACACACAAGATAAACTTCCATGATAACACCTTTATACTTCCAAATAAGTAAGGGATCCACCCTCTTATCTAGGGATTTTTGCTCAAGTGTAGTATGCATCTCCTTATAACGATTGCTAACACCATTATTGGAACCACTTTTTAATAGAATCATTGTTATTTGTTTCAATGTCTTTGTTTCCAATCTTCAAGTGTACTTATCTAAGGCTCACATCAAGAATACATAATTTACCAGCTTTGGATTTAAGACAAATTGCTAGCTCCTTATTTGCCAAATACATAAAATAGTTATGTCCACAAAGATTTCATATCAATATTTCTTACATGAGTAAATTTTAACAAATTGTTGACATAATAAAAGACATAAATACTGCATGACTAAGCTAGATTACGAGCCTGACTTCTTGTCACCATTGGTCGTGTTGTTGAGGCAATTTTTTTCTTCTTTAATGTTGTCAAACTTCCTTTGTATTTGACGAGGTTCTTGTTAATTTTCCTAACCTAGCACCCGACAATTTATTTCGAATAATTCAATTATTAATAAATGCACAACTAGGTTTTAACCAAATTAATCATCGGAAACATAAAATTGAAACCATACACATTGCACAAAGATTTATGGGTAAACACCCCTAGAAAAACCCCCAAGGGAAAACCTACACCTGAGTTGATTTTATTAATTAAAATCTCGGGCTCCCATCCTAGGACAATAGCCCATCTGAGGAAAATACAATCACAACAAATATCCTATCCTACCTGGTTGTTATCTCCCTTGTTTCCCCCTACTCCTTCCTTCGACCCTGTCCACTCACAATTGGATGAAATGTCCTCTTCACCTAATCAATGAGATCTCTCTCATTCATTCTGTGTGTGACACAAGCACATGAGAATATAATACTTCTTTGCTCTAATGTACTTTATGTATGTCTCATCCTCTCACTTAGGTTGCCTTTTATTATGTTGAGTTAACCCTAGATCTTCTAAAGTGATCAAGGGATCAAGATCTCCCCTTCACTTTAGATATAATGGATAGGATTTAATCAACTCACTTAAGTTACTAATGGAAAAAACTTAGGAGTTTAACTTAACTAAACTCACATTAATTAAAAGGTCATTCACTTTAATTATTAACTCATAATGTGGATTTCCTAAGTTTCTTAGAGGCATTACAGACGACTTCCACATGCTAGACACCAAGCCAATTCGGAAGTACCTGTCCGATGCTAAATACATCAACACTCCCTCTTAGTGAGGAAGGTACTTCTACCACCTAGAGGTGGCTCTACCTTCGCTATCAGATCTGCTACCGTGGTTACTCTCCAATCGACCGAATCGATTGCACCCTTTAAAACGAAATCTATCCTTGCCATCTCGCTTGGACCCTTCTTCGAAGACTTCCCTCTGATCATACTCCGATAAGCCTCCTGCATGGTCATCTCGTACGATGAATCCTTCTTGACATATTTGGAAGGCTACTCCTTCCCACCTGAACCTGAAGGCTGACTCCCTCTAAGATGATCGACCTTCAAAGCTACCCACTCCTTGTTCTTTGTCACTCTACGACTTGCCATTGCTCGCATAGGCTAGCCATTTATCCTATACAAGTTTCTCTCTCTAACTCCAAAAACCATTGTTGTGTTGGAGCTAGATCCTCTGTGCTTGATCAACGCCTGTCCATCCTGGAATAGTATATAAAATCCCTTCTTGTCAATCATTGAGACCGAGAGCACACTCCTCTTACATTCTGGTACCCATAGCACATTCATCACTCTCAACACACCTCCTGACTCCATCTGGAATGACATTATTCCAGATTCCTTTACTGAATGCTTGGTCCCCACACCAAGTTACACATACACGCCTGAGTCTGACTCTATGAATCTCTTTAACGACTCTTGTGCTCCTGTCATATGATATGTGGCTCCACTATCTAGTAACCATGCAACAACTGATATGGTGCCTGAGGAAAGATAGGAAATAAGTAAGAACTCATATTCAAACTCCTTGGAAAACTCATCCACTTGATCCTTTGCCAACATAACTACCTCTAATTGTATCCTATTTCCACCATTCTTCTTATTTGGACATTTATCTACATAATGCCCAAACTAGTGACATGCAAAGAACTTGACTTTGCTCATGGCTCTCTTCTTTCCATCTTGAGAGGTAGACTCTCCACTAGCAAACTTTTTAAACTTGCACTTCTTTGCCTAGCTGGCAAGAGCAACATTCTCATCATCAACCTTGTGTTGGCCTCAATTAAGTTCTTTATCTTGAAGTTCTTCCTAAACAAAGTCATCCCGTAACCTTGACCGATCAGGGAGCTTCTCATGTGCCATGATCCCTTTGATGAACAATGTCCACTCCTTCATGAAGCCTTTTAGTTTCATCCTCACCAACTTTGAATCATGTATTGTCTCCCCTATTGCAACTAGTTCATCTTGAATTTGTCAAATCCATGTGAGATAAGTTGTCATTATGTTTGATCTTGTTATCTTTGTGTCTTTGAGCTTCTCTTTTAGCGCCATTTTGCGATTCTCGTTCTTACTATGAAATAAACCCTTCAGCGCCTCCCACATGTCCCTGGCAGTGCTCTTTTGAGATAAATGAGGGATCAAATGATCCTTCACTCCATCTAGAATAATTGTTTTGGCTTTCACATCCTTTTGATTATGGATACCAAGTTGAGATAGATATGTTGGAGGAGTCATATGGATATTAGAAAATTCCCAGATCCCATTCTCCATCAACACCAACATGATTCATTCCTTCCACAGAATGTAGTTGGAAACCCCATCCAACCTATCCTTAAATCACAAACCTATCGCCATATCTACAACCTGCTAAAAAAACTCAAATTTTGTTGCTCGGACCTACTACCTGGTCCTACTACCTGATGCCCAGACCTACTGCCCGGTGCTCAGACTTGCTGCCTGGTCCTACTACCCGATGCCCAGACCTACTACCCGGTGCTCGGACCTATTGCCTGGTGCCTGAACCCCTTCCCAAAGCTTCTATATCTACCCGTTGCTCGGGGCTACCCAGACCTTTACCTGCTGCCCGAACACTACCCTCTGCCTCGACAACTTCCTGCAACCCATGTTGGGCGGCTTGTCTCGACGACCCCGTTGGTCGTTGGTTGTACTGCCAGCCTGCGACTGACTTTGCTGGACAACAAATTCTCTAGTTGGCTAGCGGTGACTTAGTTGTTGTAGCCCGGCTAGTTGTGCTCGTTGGTTGACTTCCCCATTGGATCCTCCTCTGCTACTGGTGGCTACCACTCCACGTGCGTCCAACCACTTCTATCGTATAACTTTCCTTCCACTACGGTTGTTTCTCGCCATGCACATGCCTTCACTCATGTTGTGGGCCTCCCTTGTTGGCGGTGATGTTGCCACCCTTTAACTTGTAGCCTACAAATCTTTGCAACCAGACATACAACGGATAATTGCACATTATATTGTTACCCTGCATGATTATCCTGGCGCCCAACACCCTCAAGGACTTTCTCCAGCCCACGTTCTCTGCTCTCCTCAGCCTGCGGTTTACTCAAGCCTCCACTCAACCAACGACTCCTTTATCTACACTACCCTTCTGCTATGTCCACTAACCTCACGCTGCTTTGACTGCTACATCACCATGCAAACTCACTCCACGACGCTTGCTACAAATTTCACGACCCAAGCCTTCAAATCATGCCTCCACCCATGCCATTATGTCAGCCCAAATCTCAGTCAACAACCCAATCTCAGTAATACACAAGTGGATCTCTACTATAGTTAATCGTACATTGTACAACTCGTACGATGGTTGTACGACAGTCGTACAATTCCTTTTTTTTTTTACCCTCTCGACATCTGATGCTGCAATAAAAATTTCCTAGCTGACCTGTAAAAAAAATTCTCACTACTAAAAATCTCGTCTCTGTGCAAATCTAGCTTCCTTCAAAGACCAAGCTCTAATACCATGTTGATTTTCCTAACCTACCACCCGACAATTTATTCCACACAAATCACTTATTAATAATGCACAACTAGATTTTAACCAAAATAATCAGCGGAAGCATAAAACTAAACCATACACATTACACAAAGATTTATGGGCAAACACCGTTGAAAAAACCTCGAAGGGAAAACAAACACTTGAGTAGATTGTATTAATTAAAATCTTGGGCTCCCATCCTGGGATAATGGCCCATATGAGGAAAATACAATCACAACAAATAGTCGAGCTTACCTGGCTTCTATCTCCCTTTCTACCCCCTACTCCTTCCTCTGACCCTTCCCACTCACACATGGATGAAATTTCCTCTTCACCCAATCAATGAGATCTCACTCACTCATTATGTGTGTGACACAAGTACATGAGAAAAGAGTCATTCTTTGCTCACATTACAAACAAATCAATGGATTAAGGGTTGAGATTATATCTCCCCTTCACTTTAGATCTAATGGCTAGGATTTAATCAACTCTGTTATCCACATTCTGTGGATAACTAAGGATATCAAGAGAGTTGTAGGTATGGAGTGTCAAGAGACCACATGACTAGCAATATCCTCTTGCAAAGATGGATACCCTTCTCACCGCCACATAGGTCATATATTTTCAGATGGAATCCACCACACTAGCTAGCTTATGGAAGGCAATGGGCCTTATTCCATGAGGTGCAGGTCAGGTATTATGGTGAGTATCATTTCAATATTTGAGGCATTTGAGTATGTTGTATCTTAGATTGCTTTAGATTTCATGATATATGCTTGGACATTATGCCTTTTTCCCTACTTCACCTTGGTGGTTGAAATTGTGCCCTAGCAAGTGGTTTTCCTTGGGGATGGGTTTGCTACTGGGAACTCCCTTGAAGAGCCATCATACTGTTCACGACCATACTTACCACTTTCCATCACTATCCCCCCCCATTTCCTTATCTCTTGGGATTTTAGGGTGTATTGACCCAAGAAGGGGTTGTCCCTCTTTCTATGGGAAGAAGGGGATGAAGGCCCAAAGGGATTGATGTTGGGTAAAAGATAAAATCCTATGTATAAACCTTCCAGATGCTTCGCCCATGGATCACCCAATAAAGCAATGAAACACTTATCTTTGAGAAAAAGGGGGACCCATAAGAAATATGATTATGAATGCTTAAAAGGTTAGTTGGAGGATAAGAGGTCTCATCACAATCCGACCTATCATGTTCATGGATATCTAGTGGTATGACATTACCATCATCTGGTCACCAAGCCAAAGTAATGGCTCTTATTTGCATGGCCGAGAGAAAGGGGGTCTTATCACGAGCTAACCTTCTCATTTCCGCTAGGTATCTGTGGGTGACATTGTCATTATCTGAACACCACGTCAGGGCAATGGCCTTCAACTTGTCCTTAAATTTAAAATAAAGAAAGAATGGCAAAACGATGGGCTTGGAAAAATTGCATTGCAAACAAAGGTGCCACACACCCTCTACAAAGGAACCCATGAATGAGACACTACAACCCCTTGTATGTCATGAATCCCATGCCCATTGAGTCTTGAACCTTAACCACTTTACCCACTTTACATGGCTTAGAGAGGGATCTCGTGGAAACACTCATTGACCTAGGGAAAGATCTACCCAATAGGACACCTCGTCAATCCTCCCATATTCAAGCTCGACAAATCGCATAATGTCTTTGAGCACTTAATTGTTTGACATGGTAATCTTTGATGCACATGATTAGGTGGCTCATTTATTGATTTGATTTACTTATCATGATGCTATAACTTGAGATCCTTGGAGGGTGTGCTTACTTGTCTTTGCAGGACCTAGTTGGTGGACAGTTTTGGAGGAACAAGCCTATCTTGGGCTTCCATGGGGCTTGAATCCCACAGGTGGATGCGAAGGGCCCGCATGCCAGATGATAGAGATGAAACCTCAGAGGCCTAGAATATGTTTTGGACAACATAACCTATCCTTCACATGCCAAACATTTTGCCTAGGAAAGGCAAAACATCACCTTTAGAGGCATGACGTCACCTAGGGGGGTTAGGGTTTGGTGGTGAGGTTGATATGCATTGGCACAAGGATGTTTTATGGAGTTTGAGGCTTTGACCATGAAGGAAGTGACTTGGATGCTTGACATGTGGCTTTGGGAAGCTTTTCTACACTCCTACATAACCAATGATTTTCTCCTAGTGACAAAACGTCCCTAAAGGGAGACGTCACCTTCATTTTAGGATTTTCTTTGAGAAAAAAGTGAAATTAAAGTGAATTTTTAAATATTACTTTGTGGAAGGGGAAAAGTTAGGGTTGTTGATCCCTAGTCTTGTGGTTTAACCTAATACTATGTGGACAAACTATCTTGGTGACATTTTGTATAAATAAGATATCATAAGATCTCATTTTAACACATCTCTCCCATGTGGAGAAGGATACTTAGCTGAAAAATTTCACTATTCTTGGAGCAATTCATCTCTATTTTGTTATTGTTATGGTTTTCTCTTGCTATTTATGCAATAAAGTGGTGTGATATACTTGGAAGCTTTTTCTCATGCTTGTGGATGGATTTTTCTTGGTCACTTAGGGTTTGAAATTGCATCTATTTGGAATTGGTAAGGAAATTATGCATTTATTGTCTTGAAATTCTTTCTTTCTTCCATAATTGTTAGTGGATAAACCCTTGGAGGAGTATAAGGGCATACATGCTCCCCAAGTTTCATTTATTTTCTTGTGAAAGGTCATTGATTGCAAGGTTGCTTGGAGAATTACAAGGACGTACACCCTCCAAGTCACCTTTGTTTGTTTCACAAACCCTAGGAAGTAAAAGGGCTTACACCCCTAGATTATTTGTCGATCAAGCTCATACACACAAGGTCATTTTGTTGCATAAGGTTTTGCTAAGAGAAGTAAATGGGCTTACATCCTCTTAGCATTTCCTAGTGGACCTAGCTTGCCTTGTGAAGTAAGAGGATTTACACCCCCAAGGACTTAGTCTAGTCTTCACATTTTTTGACCCACAACCTAATAGTAAGGCACTAATCATTTTTAAATTTTCATTGGAGAAATAACATTGTTGCATTGGGATACRTGAAACATGCAGGAATCAACTTGTTCAAATTGYTTTCTTTCTTTGATCTCCTAGGCTTTCCATTTATTCTATGGCGTCTCAATTGGCTAAGTGTTTCTTATCGATGTTATAAATTTATGCTACATCCATTAGGGCTGCAACAAACTCTCTTTTTCAAGTTCAATCTCTCACTCTTTTACCGTTGGAATTAGTTGGAAACTTGCTATTATAAATCTATTTGAAGTTAGCTATTGTTGGGAAATATTTTGGCTGATTTCTTGGGGTAAAAGTTTTTGCTGTAGAAAAACACTGCTACAAACTTGGTTGTCACAAATATACTCTAAAAACTTATCTTTGCAACCATCTAAATACCACTAAGGTTGTGATAAAGTGTTGAGAATTTATCTACATGTTTTGTGCTTCATAACTCAACTAATCTTCGATGCTTTAAGTGGTTAAATCTGCAGTAGTTACTTGATTTCATTGCTGATATATATTTCTGATTACTACTGCAATTAGGGACATTAAGCTTAACTTGTCTGTCCACCTAACATACTAAATGCAAAGCTTGGATTTTCTTTTTACAGGTACCCAAAGACTTGGCAACATTAAAACCTTCCTGAGACGAGTCATACTAGCCACTTTCCTCTTTTCTTATTGACCTTTAGGGGGACACTTCTGTTTCCATTTCTGTTTTCCCCCTCCATTACCGCCAGGGTCACCGAGATCACCTCCCTAGAGTGACCTAGACTCCCTTGAAGCGCAGGACCTATATCGATGTGACATTGGGTATAGTGTCCTTAAGTTGTCGCCACTTGGTGGTTGGGTCAAGCTTTGCCCAACCTCCAACTTGTGCGATAACAAACTCACTTAAGTTACTTATGCCAAAAACTTAGACATTTAACTTAAACTCACATTAATTAAGAGGTCTTTCACTTTAATCATTAACTCACAAAGTGAACTTCCTAAGGGTCTTAGAGGCATTACGAATGACTTCCACATACTAAACACCAAGCCAATGTGGAAGTACTCGTCCGATGCTAAATACATTAACAATTCTTTTTATTCTTTCCAGTCCCAATTTGTCTTGATTTGGGGGTTATGATTGTTCTTGTATCTCATCATCTTCAACCCAGTCCACCCAACTTGCTCAAAGGATTATCTATTTCTTGTTCTAAATTCACTTGTGTGTCCCTAGTTTCCTTTGTTTCCACTTTTGGCTCTTCCATGGGAGGGTCCTATTCAGGTGGATCTTTCTTGGCTATGAATTGATGTTCTTCCTTGGCTCCAACCCACCAAGTTGGATTTCACTGATGCTTTTCATCTTGCCTTGGCCCTTTTTGGCAATTTTCTACTAAATACCCTATTCCAAAGCAAGTTCTACAATGAAAAGAAACATTTTCATAATCAAGATTTTTCGTACACAATTAGTTCTTACCTTTCAAAATTATTTCTATTGAAAATCCTTTGCTAAAATCCATTTCCAAACAAATGCAAGTGTATGTAGTGGTGCTTCATCTCTTTGTTTCAGTGTTATTGTAATAGTATCTTCCAAGGGCTTTTTCAATGTCTCGAAGAGAGTATGAGCCCTAAAAATGAAAAGGGTAAATTTGGAAGTCTAACTCACACAAGAGCCATGGAACGCGTATCTGTCAATGGGTCAAAGGATGGAGCCAAGGTTTCATGCATGATTCCGAACTTCCCCATAACCAAGGACTCGATCTTAAAATAAGATACCTATCTTTACGAAGATCGAACTCGACAATGAAGAATCCCTTTGTATAGGGGTAAATAAAAACCTCCTCTTTTAACTCTGGTGTCCAGGAATCTAAAATCCATTTGTGCAGATCTACTAAACAAGGCCAGAGACTGCTGAAATAACACACATGACCATTGGTATTATAGAATACCACCTGATCTACAAGATCTTTCACTATAAGAATAGTCACGCAAACCAGAAAATGAGAAGAACACAAGCCATTCTTCACAACATTTTTGAAAGAGGCTTTACCCATATTGCACCTAGTAGGAAGAGAACTAGACCTTTATGTATTGTCTCCCATAGATTGCTCAATATTAGTTTCTACCTAATTACTAGGGCCACTAGAGGGGTATGAAGTTGGGTTTGTCGTAGCCATGTGAGTAGAGGAATTTGTAGGGGGTGAAGAACCGATCTAAGCAACTGCCACTGAGGAGGAGGGATCTGAGAAGAATCTCGACAAAAGAAGACCAACCATGCTTAGTTGGATTGGGCTAGAAGAGATCTCTACACCTGACTAAGGAATAACCCTAGCTGTCATTGCTCAGATCTATCGTGTGAGGGCCATCCCCAAAGACCAAATACTTAATTTATTAATATAACCTATTAAAGCCCAAGGTTAGTGTGTTATCCAACAAATTTTCCCTAAATAATGATCATTTACTTTGTGTATGTGTTTTCAGTGTGTAGTTGTCTAAAGCTTCCAATCTCTAAACATTCATCCAATTTCCTTGAGTTTGAGAAACGACGCCTTGGAAACTCCTCAACAGTTAGTTAAAAATTTTCATGATTGAGAAGAGGCATATTGAGAAGCTTTGTAAGTTGGATTTTTAAGGCTTGCCAATAAGCAATTTCCCCAACTTCCAAAAAATCTCCACAAGTAGTTGAATTTTAACTTATCATAAATTGAAGTATTTTGAATCTTTGGAAAGTATATTTTTGGGATTTGAGATGGGCTAATTTCCTATCTTCTATATAAACTTATACTTTGTCATGTTTTCCTAAGCACCTTAAACCCTCAAAAATGACTTTATAGGTTTTGAACTAATGACCTCTCTCTACACATAAAGTGACTTTTCTAGTATGTTGTTCACTCCAAGGTCAAGTTTTTCTATGTGCCTATTCCATCTTATCTTCATAAAGTAGCAAAACAAAAGAAAGCTTCCCCACTTGCAATTTTTGTGTCCAACAAAACCGAAGTTGGCTTCCTTACCATCGATAGGAGGGATTTCTTTGCAAATGCAAAAAATAATTGATTTTAAAATTTCTTAGTCTTAATTTCCCTACTAACTTATCCAACAAGGGTATTATATTCAAGCGAAAAGTGGTCTTTCTATAAAGTAATGAGTTTTTTTCCTATCAAACTAGTGAATCCCAAGTATAACTTTTCTTAGAGGCATAAATGCATGAACCAATAATTTGATACCATATTGTGATCTACTTGATGCCCTCGTGAGATAAAAAGGTATTCTATTCGCAAGCTACACATAATTGCTTAGGATATGTGGTGTAAAGGACAACTTCAAACCCAAGAGAGAATGGAAGGACAACTTCAAACCCAAGTGTTTCTTATCGATGTTATAAATTTATGCTACATCCATTAGGGTTGCAACAAACTCTCCTTTCAAGCTCAATCTCTCACTCTTTTACCATTGGAATTAGTTGGAAAGTTACTATTATAAATCCATTTGATGTTAGCTATTGTTGGGAAATATTTTGGCTGATTTCTTGGGGAAAAAGTTGCTGCTGTAGAAAAACACTGCTACAACCACTTGGCTGTCACAAATATACTCTGAAAACTTATCTTTGCAACCATCTAAATACCACTAAGGTTGTGATAAAGTGTTGAGAATTTATCTACATTTTTTGTGCTTCATAACTCAACTAATCTTCGATGCTTTAAGTGGTTAAATCTACAGTAGTTACTTGATTTCATTGCTGATATATATTTCTGATTACTACTGCAATTAGGGACATTAAGATTAACTTGCCTGTCCACCTAACATACTAAATGCAAAGCTTGGATTTTCTTTTTACAGGTACCCAAAGACTTGGCAACATTAAAACCTTCCTGAGACGAGTCATACTAGCCACTTTCCTCTTTTCTTATTGACCTTTAGGGGGACACCTCTGTTTCCATTTCTGTTTTCCCCCTCCATTCCCGCCAGGGTCACCGAGATCACCTCCCTAGAGTGACCTAGACTCCCTTGAAGCGCAGGACCTATATCGAGGTGACATTGGGTATAATGTCCTTAAGTTGTCGCCACTTGGTGGTTGGGTCAAGCTTTGCCCAACCTCCAACTTGTGCGATAACAAACTCACTTAAGTTACTTATGCCAAAAACTTAGACATTTAACTTAATTAAACTCACATTAATTAAGAGGTCTTTCATTTTAATCATTAACTCATAAAGTGAATTTCCTAAGGGTCTTAGAGGCATTACGAATGACTTCCACATACTAAACACCAAGCCAATGTGGAAGTACTTGTTCGATGCTAAATACATCAACAATTCTTTTTATTCTTTCCAATCCCAATTTGTCTTGATTTGGGGGTTATGATTGTTCTTGTATCTCATCATCTTCAACCCGATCCACCCAACTTGCTCAAAGGATTATCTATTTCTTGCTCTAAATTCACTTGTGTGTCCCTAGTTTCCTTTGTTTCCACTTTTGGCTCTTCCATGGGAGGGTCCTATTCAGGGGGATCTTTCTTGGCTATGAATTGATGTTCTTCCTTGGCTCCAACACACCAAGTTGGATTTCACTGATGCTTTTCATCTTGCCTTGGCCCTTTTTGGCAATTTTCTACTAAATACCCTATTCCAAAGCAAGTTCTACAATGAAAAGAAACATTTTCATAATCAATATTTTGCGTACACAATTAGTTCTTACCTTTCAAAATTATTTCTATTGAAAATCCTTTGCTAAAATCCATTTCCACACAAATGCGAGTGTATGTAGTGGTGCTTCATCTCTTTGTTTCAGTGTTATTGTAATAGTATCTTCCAAGGGCTTTTTCAATGTCTCTAAGAGAGTATGAGCCCCCAAAATGAAAAGGGTAAATATGGAAGTCTAACTCACACAAGAGCCATGGAACGCGTATCTGTCAATGGGTCAAAGGATGGAGCCAAGGTTTCATGCATGATCTCGAATTTCCCCATAACCAAGGACTCGATCTTAAAATTAGATACCTATCTTTACGAAGATCGAACTCGACAATGAAGAATCCCTAGAGATCTGTAACAAAAACGACCATACAAGAGAGCACTAGGAAAAAAGACGAGTTGGAGGACATATAATAAACAATTTTAGCTTTGAGGTAGATTTTTTAATATGGTTTAGCCAAGGTTGGGCAACCAAGGGAAAGGCAAGGCGACTTGCTAAGAGGGGCGCTCAAACGCAACGCAAGGCAAGTTGGAAAGATGGGCGCCCAAACACATGAAGAGCCGTAACAAGATGGGCGCCTGAATGTAATGCAAGGGGAGTTGGCAAGATGTGCGCCCAAACGCAATGCAAGGCAAGTTGACAAGATGGGCACCCGAATGAAATGCAAGGCGAGTTGGAAAGAGGGGCGCCCAAACACAATGCAAGGCAAGTTGGCATTATGGGAGCCCAAACTCACGAAGAGCCGTAACGAAAACGACCACACAAGGGAGAACTAGGCAAAAAGACGAGCTGAAGGACAGATATAAAGAACCAATTTTGGCTTCGAGGCAGATTTTTTAATACGACCTAGCCAAGGTTGGGCGACCAAGGGAAAGGCAAGGAGACTTCGCAAGAGGGGTGCCCAAATGCAATGCAAGGCAAGTTGGCAAGAGGGGTGCCCAAACGCACGAAGATTCATAACGAAAATGACCAGACAACGGAGCACTAGGCAAAAAGATGAGCTGGAGGACGGATAATTTTTTTTTTTGGCTTGGAAGTAGATTTTTTAATACGGCTTAGCCAAGGTTGGGAGACCAAGGGAAAGGCAAGGCGACTTGGTAAGAGGAGCGCCCAAACGCAACGCAAGGCAAGTTGGAAATATGGGCGCCGAAACGCACGAAGAGCCATAACAAGATGGGCGCTCGAACGCAACACAAGGCGAGTTGGAAAGATGGGCGCCCAAATGCAACGCAAGGTGAGTTGGAAAGATGGGCGCCCAAATGCAACACAAGGCAAGTTGGCAAGATGGGTGCCCGAACGCAACGCAAGGCGAGTTGGCAAGATGGGCGCCCAAATGCAACGCAAAGTGAGTTGGCAAGATGGGCACTCGAACGCAATGCAATGCGAGTTGGCAAGAAGGGCGCCCGAACGCAACACAAAGTGAGTTGGAAAGATTGGCAACCGAACGCAACGCAAGGAAAGTTGGCAACATGGCTGCCCAAACGCACAAAGAGCCGTAACGAAAATGACCACACAAGGGAGCACTAGGGAAAAAGACAAGCTGGAGGACAGATAAGAACCAATTTTGTCTTGGAGGTATATTTTTTAATACGGCCTAGCCAAGGTTGGGTGACCGAGGGCAAGGCAAGGCGACTTGGCAAGAGGGGCGCCCAAACGTAACGCAAGGAAAGTTGGCAATATGGGTGCCAAAATGCAGGAAGAGCCGTAACGAAGAGCCGTAAATGCAGGAAGAGCCGTAACGACCATACAAGGGAGCACTAGGCAAAAAGACGAGTTGGAGGGTGGATAAGAAACAATTTTGGCTTGGAGGTAGATTTTTTAATACGGCTTAGCCAAGGTTAGGTGACCAAGGGAAAGGCAAGGAGACTTGGAAAGAGGGGTGTCCAAATGCAATGCAAGGCAAGTTGGCAAGATGGACGCCCAAACGCACGAAGAGTCGTAACAACATGGGCGCTCGAACACAATGCAAGGCGATTTGGCAAGATGGGCGCCCAAACGCAACGCAAGGCAAGTTGGCAAGATGGGTGCCCGAACGCAACGAAAGGTGAGTTGGAAAGATGGGTGCGCAAACACAACGCAAGGTGATTTGGCAAGATGGGTGCCCAAACACACGAAGAGCCGTAACGAAAACGACCACACAAGGGAGCACTAGGCAAAAAGATGAGTTGGAGGATGGATAAGAACCAATTTTGGCTTGGAGGTAGGTTTTTTAATACGGCCTAGCCAAGGTTGGGCGACCAAGGGAAAGGCAAGGAGACTTGGCAAGAGGGGCGCCCAAATGAAACTCAAGGCAAGTTGGAAATATGGGTGCCCAAACGCACGAAGAGACGTAACAAGATGGGCGCTCGAACACAACGCAAGGCGAGTTGGCAAGATGGGCGCCCAAACGCAACGTAAGGCAAGTTGGCAAGATGGGCGCCCGAACGCAACACAAGGTGAGTTGGCAAGAGGGGTGCCCAAATGTAACGCAAGGCAAGTTGGCAAGATGGGAGCCCAAGCTCACGAAGAGTTGTAACGAAAATGCCACATAAGGGAGCACTAGGCAAAAAGACGAGTTGGAGGATGGATAAGAACCAATTTTGGCTTCGAGGTAGATATTTTAATATGGCCTAGCCAAGGTTGGCCAACCAAGGGCAACGCAAGGTGACTTGGCAATAGGGGCTCCCAAATGCAATGAGTGGCAAGTTGGCAAGATGGGTGCCCAAACGCATGAAGAGCCGTAACAAGATGGGCGCTCGAACGCAATGTAAGGTGAGTTGGCAAGATGGACGCCCAAACACAATGAAAGGCGAGTTGGCAAGATGGGGGCTCGAACGCAACGCAAGGCGAGTTGGCAAGATGGGCTCCCCAACGCAATGCAAGGCGATTTGGAAAGATGGGCACCCAAACGCACGAAGAGCTGTAACGAAAACGACCACACAAGAGAGCACTAGGCAAAAAGACGAGTTGGAGGATGGATAAGAACCAATTTTGGTTTTGAGGTAGATTTTTTCATATGGCCTAGCCAAGGTTGGGAGACCAAGGGCAAGGCAAGGTGACTTGGAAAGAGGGATGCACAAATGCAACGCAAGGCAAGTTGGTAAGATGGGCGCCCAAACACACGAAGAGTCGTAACGAAAATGACCACACAAGGGAGAACTAGGCAAAAAGACAAGTTGGAGGACGAATAAGAACCAATTTTGGCTTCAAGGTAGATTTTTTAATACGGCTTGGCCAAGGTTGGGAGACCAACGGAAAGGCAAGGCGAGTTGGAAAGAGGGGCACCCAAAAGAAACGCAAGGCCGGTTGGCAAGATGGGCACCCAAACGCACGAAGAGTCGTAACGAAAAGGACCACACAAGAGAGCACTAGGCAAAAAGACAAGACTGAGGATGGATAAGAACCAATTTTGGCTTTGAGGTAGATTTGTTAATACGGCATGGCCAAAGTTGGGCGACCAAGGAAAGGTAAGGCGAGTTGGAAAGAGGGGCGCCCAAATGCAATGCAAGGCGAGTGCAAGATGGGAACCCAAACGCACGAAGAGCCGTAACGAAAATTACCACACAAGGGAGCACTAGGAAAAAAGACGAGCCGGAGGACAGATAAGAACCAATTTTGGCCTCGAGGTAGATATTTTAATATGGCCTCACCAAGGTTGGGCGACAAAGGGAAAGGCAAGGTGCTAGGAGGCAAGGCAAGGGAAGGTGCCAGGGAGGTAAGGCATGGAAAGGCACCAACAGGCAAGGCAAGGCAAGGTGCCAAAAGGCAAAGAAAGGCAAGGTGCTAGGAGGCAAGGTAAGGGAAGGTGCTAGGAGGCAAGGCAAGGTGTGTCAGCATGAGGAGGACTCACGAAAATTTGGGAACGATCACATGAGTCAGTGCCAGGCAAGAAGACAAGAAAACCACCAGATAAGGAGTAAATTTGGTCACAACTTAACTTTTTTAGGGCGGCCTAGGCAAGGAAAGGTGTCGGGATGCAAGGCACAACAAAAAGCGCCCGGAGGCAAGGCAAGGCAAGGTAGTGCTAGGCAAGAAGACGAGCCAATCGTCGGATAAGGAGTGAAGGTGGTCACAACTCAACTTTTTAAAGACGACCTAGGCAAGGCAATGCAAGGAAATGCACGTGAGGAGGAAAGGCAATGCAATGTAGTGTTAGGCAAGAGGACGAGTAAATCGTTGGATAAAGAGTGAAGGTGGTCACAACTCAACTTTTTTAAGACGTCCTAAGCAAGGCAAGGAAAGGAAAGGCAAGGTGCAAGGAGGAAAGGTGGGGCAAGGCACCAAGAGGCAAGGCAAGGCATGGAAAAAGGCAAGGAAAGGCGCCAGGAGGCAAGGCAGGGCATGGAAAAAGGCAAGGCAAGGTAGCGCCAAGTAAGAAGACGAGCCGACCATCAGATAAGGTGTAAATATAGTCAGAAATTAACTTTTTTAAGATGGCCAGGGCAAGGCAAGGCAAGGAAAGGTGTCGGGACACAAGGAAAGGCAAGGCAAGGCAACACGCAGGTGCGAGCGGACGAGTTGGGGCGCGACGACCCAACCGATGGGCAAGTTGGTGGACGCGTCATGACTTAGGAGGACCCATGTAGTGAGTTGATGAGTCGACCCAACTCTCATGCCAAAAGGTGCGGCGATCCACGGGATGGAGTGAGCACATATAAGTAAGGCATGAGTTGGGATGAGTCAAGGTAGAACAACTCGGGCAGAGAAGAGTGAAGATAGATTTGACTAAGTGTCTCGGTTGGGCATCTCAGTGAAGAGAACCCGACGAGTCTCGAAGTTGAGTCGTTGGACGAGTTGGCAGTGCATGTGACGGAGAGGAGACTTGTGATAGACGTGCAAAGAAGACTCGGGTTGCGGCAGGGGGGTCCTATGAGACGGTGAAGTGAGGAAAAAGTCATCGGAGTGAATTGACTGAATTCTGTATGTCTTTGTATGGAGTTGTGGCTCCCCTATTGCGACTGTCTCTCATTGTAACATTTTGTACATTGTGATCTATGGGTGTCAGGCACAGTTCGTGTTGCCCAACCACACTTGTGTCTCTTTCTCGTGTATGGATGATTGCATGTTCTTACTGGCTTAAATGACTAAGTATAGAACCGTGTAATTGTCTAAGCGTAAACAATGCATGTTTAGTGTAACTTGACATGATTGTCTCGGAGTAGAGTATGGGTGTGGCCTGAGTGAGGCGTAGTCCGGATGGAGTATGACTTGGGCGGGCCAAGCCACCAAGCCAAAAATGTCGCGTTGTCGGGCGACTTGGGAGCACCAAGTCGAGTTGGATCCCCGGGCAGACTGTGGGCGCGTGAAAGACTTGGCATATGATTGGGTGGATTGCACGTTGGGTCCACATTGGACATGGAGTGGATTGCAAGGCACCTTTTGCAATATATAAGGACACCTCCATCGTGCGAATTCATCCAATAAGAGTTCAATCGATGAGTTCCTAACAAGGGTGGACAAGGAGTTATGAGGTGCAAAGTCTAGGTTTGGGGGCACAGTGAACTACTTGGACGATGTCTGCATGAAGAACTTAGACATCTTGGCAGGTGTCTGAAGCACTATAGAACTAGACTGAGGTTGCGGTAAGCGAGGAAGAGGTGTTGCAGCAGGAAGATCCACAGATGCATCGGGGGTTGCATTGTGCAAGTCTTTTGGGTAGTAGGGAGAGGTGCCATGACTTGTTTTTATTTCTACGAAAGAGTCGTGGGGAGGAGGTTGCACCCACCCCCTTGTTGTATCTTTAGAAACACTCTTCATATTAATAAGCTTAAGGAATCCGCCCATAACAGTGTGTTGTGGTCTCTTTATACTTGTTGGATGCTATTGTTCCTTGCATTGTTGTGGATGGCTAGGTATTGATGAGTATTGGGCAGATGTTAAAACAAAACCAGGATGCTTTAAGGCAACGGTTGGACATGTGCCTATTGTTAGAGAACTCGGTTGCATATCTAACAAACTGTAGCTCAAGGCACAGTTATCGATGGTCCTTAAGTGAAGAGGCATAGTTCGATTGTAGTAGGGGCACGTTGGTCACGCCCCTGCGGCCGAGGCAAGGAAGCGATGCACGGCCAGGGGTTTCCCACACTTGCGTGGTTTCCATCTCACGGTCAGACACGAAAGCCCCGAATTCTCCCGCACTAGGACAATTTCCATTGCAACTGGACACGGACACCCCGAATTCCCCGCACTTGGACGGTTTTTGTTGCGGCAGGAAATGGAAACCCCAAATATCCCACACTTGGATGATTCCCATCACGTCGGGACATGGAAACCTCAGATTCCTCACACTTGCATGGTTTTCATCGTGACCGGACCCGGAAACCATGAATTTCCCTGCACTTGCACAGTTTCCTTAGTGGACGGACACGAAGACCCAAAATTTCCCTACACTTGCACCGTTTTCGTCACGACAGGGCACATAAACCCTGAATTTTCCCGCGCTTGCACGGTTTTCATCACGATCGGACATGGAAACCCCAACTTTCCCATACTTGCACAATTTCTTTCTTGAACGACTTGAAAACCTCGATTTTATGTCACTTTCACGATTTCTTTCGCGGTTAGACATGGAAACCTTGGATTTCCCACTCTTGCACAATTGGTTTCTCGACCGACTCGAAAACCTCAGATTTTCCCGCACATGCACGATTATTCTTTCTTGACCGACATGGGAACCCTGAATTTTCCCACACTTGTGTGGTTTCTGTCACGACAAAACACGGAAAAATTGAATTTTCCGCGCTCGCACCAATTCTCTTGCGTTCGGGCCTGGAAACCCCGAATTTCCCACACTTGCACGGTTCCTATTGCGGTCGTAAATGGAAGCCCCGAGTTTCTCGCACTTAGCTCGGGCGGGCGACCGGACATGGAAGCCCCAGGTTTCCCACACTTACGCTTGGGTCGCTTTCGTCACGGTCGAACATGGAAACCCCGGGTTTCCCACGCTTGCACTTTTGGGAGGCTTCCATTGTGATCGAACATGGAAACCCCAAGTTTCCCATGCTTGCGCTTTTGGGTGGATTTCGTTGTGGCCAGACATGGAAACCCCCAGGTTTCTCACGCTTGTGCTTGGGCGGCTTCCATCGCGGTCGAACATGGAAATCCCCCCACGCATGGGCGGTTTCTCTCTCGGCCGACTTGGAAACCCTGAATTTCGTCACAGCTACAAAGCTTTTCCATCGCAACAGTACACGGAAATTCTGAATTTTTTTGCAACTACAGAGGTTTTCCATCGCGGTTGTACATAGAAACCCCTTATTTTGTCGCAACTCCATAGGTTCCATCGCGGTCGTACATGGAAACTCGGTGCTCCCCACCACACCTAGACGATTTCCCTCATGGTCGGACATGGAAACCCCGTGTTTCCCACCCTTGGATGATTTCCTCGATGTCCAGGCACGAAAACCCCAATTTTTCCGCGCTTGCACTTTTGGGCGCTTCCTGTTGTAGCCGGGCACAGAGACCCCAAGTTTCCTGCACTTGCACTTGGGCGACTTTTTCTGCCTGGTCGACCATGGAAAGCCCCCAAGTTTCACACTCTCGCACTTGGGCGGGGGCATGTAAACTAGAAGTTTCCCACGTTGGCACGTTTTTTGGACGGACGGATGGAAACCCCAATTTCCCCACACTTCGCAATCTGGGCTGCTTTCGTCGCTCGGTCGGGCGTGGAAACCCCAAGTCTCCCACACTCGCACATGGGAAGCGTCCGTCGCCCAGCCAGACCCCGATTCCCTGCACTTGGGCGGCTTCACGCTCGACCGACCCGAGCGTGAAGCATGCTCGATTCCATGCTCGATACTCCCTTGGTCGACCCAGAAACCCCAAGTTTCCCGCCCTCGCATGGGGGCATGGAAATTGCAATTTTCCCATGCTGGCACTTTGGGTGGATGGATGGAAACCCCTAGTTCCCCATGCTTCGCAATTCAGGCGGCTTTCGTCGCCCGACCGGGCGTGGCAACCCCAAGTTTTCCGCACTCGCACATGGGCAACGTTCGTCACCCAGTCGGACGTGGAAACCCCTGATTCCCCGCACTTGGGTGGTTTCCCTCTTGACCAGCCCGGAAACCTCGAATTTCCCCACATGCTTGGGCAACGAATTCGCTCTCGGTCAGCCCAGAAAACCCCAAGTTTCCAATGCTTACACTTGGGGCCGGTTTCCACCCTCGACCGGAGTGGAGAACCCGAATTCTGGCAGTTTCTTTGTTGGTCGAGACTCAAAAACCCCGAAATCCCCACACTTGGGCGATTTCTCCATTGGTCGAGACTCGGAAACCCCGAATTCCACACACTTGGGTGGTTTCTCCGTTGGTCGAGACTCGGAAACCCTGAATTCCCCACACTTCGACAGTTTCTCCGTTGGTTGAGACTTAGAAACCTCGAATTCCACACACTTGGGCGGTTTCTCCGTTGGTCGAGACTCGAAAATCTCGAACTCCCCACACTTGGGTGGTTTCTCCACTCTCGAAAACCCCGAATTCCCCACACTTGGGGGGTTTCTCCGCTCTCAGAAACCCTGAATTCCCCACACTTGGGCGGTTTCTCCGCTCGTCGAGACTCGAAAACCCTGAATTCCCCAAACTTGGGTGATTTCTCCGCTCGCCGATCTCGGAAACCCCGAATTCCTCAGACTTGGGCGATTTCTCCAACCGTCGAGACTCGAAAACCCCGAATTCTCGGCACAACCCTCCCTGAGGGTTGCGCCCAAAGATGGCCTTTTACGCTGAGCACTTTTTGGAGTTGCAAGACGAGCTCATTGTTCGACCCCAGTATACACTTTGTCATTGGATACATGCCCTTTGCATCCCTTTAGTCCAGTTCAGAGTGGGTTTTCATAGAGTTCGAGTAGAGACAGACCACCAGATCGATAGATTAGACAGAATCTGTTGGTGAAAAAGAGAAGGGTTTATAAGGATCATATATGTAGGGTTTACTTCGCATTAGAAGGGTGGTTTATAAATACCTCACTGGGTTGACCTTGAAGGACCTTTCCGTTCTTTCTTAGGTCGGGTCGCCCTACATTTGGAGAAAACATTCTTGATACCACCAAACCTTCTTGGATTTATTTGGAGAGAAAAGCATTTTTCGTATCAGCTGACTCCACATTTAGGTTTCCGCATGACACAACTTGCATGCATTTTCCTTTTTAAAGTCATTTATATAAATGGGCATTTAAAGTTTCTAAAGTATATAATTGCTAAAGGGAAGTTAAAAAAGGCTAAAATGAATTTTAATAAAAATAAAGGCTAAAAATGGATTTTAATGAAAATAAGTTTTTGTTATAGAATGTTGGAATGTTGTTTAATATTGAGAGGAGGGGGGTGAATCAATATTGTTTCTTTTTCTCAAATTAAATCAATTCTTTATTAATTTATAATAATTTATCAACAAGAATGTACATAACTTTGAATTTTAAAACATTTACAAGTTACGGTTTGTAAGAAACACCAATCTCTCTTCTTTTGAGCACCAACTCAAGGAGACACCAATCCCCTATTTTTCAAGCACCAACTTGAGGAAACACCAACTCCTTGTAGATTAGGCTCCAACCTGTAGAGGAATCCAATCCTCTTGTTTTCAAGTGCCAACTTGAGGAAGCACCAACTCCCTGTTTCAAGCTTCAACCTGTACGGGAATTCAATCCTCCCTTGCTCCTCCCTTCCACCCTCACTTCATGTGAATGTTTCAAGTTCTTTCTTGGACTCTGTCTGTGTTTTGATCTTCTGAATTAGACCACAAAAACATCTTCCTTCCACCATATTTTCTCGTTTATATAGTCTTCCAACGGGTATAAAATTTGAACTAGTGTGTCTTTTAATAATGTATCATTGCACCTCTTCATTTATTTAATAATAATGTTGTTTTAATAACAACTTTCTTCCTTTATTATTTTACAAAAACTATTCAATTACAATTTTGAACCCTTCTTTTTCTTGTTTGACTAGATCTCTTGGTCTTTGATGGATCGACCCCCTTTTATTCCGATCTCATACTTCTTTGTTATATTCTAGGTTCTTTAATAGACAAATTTCAAACATTTTAATGTTCTCTGGTATATTCCCTGTGTTGTCGAGATGGATGGGTGTTAATCTCGTGGCCCCTTTTTCATAGAACCAAATGTTGTGACCAACATCTAAACAAAGAAGGCGCAAGGCTTGT
>JASDQU010503442.1:53195-65703 GCA_032191745.1 Picea mariana | reverse complement strand
ACTCTCTTAGCATGAGATGAAAATAGCTAGAGTAAGAAGAACTGTCTGTTATAAAAAAAGAAATCTCATATACAGATGCATAAGCTGAAAGCTAGAATAGCTGTTAAAACATTACAGTAGGGAGCTCTCCTCTACCATCGATCCTTTGAAAAATATCAAAACTGAGTATATATACTCCTAAAACCTTTGCCCAATAGGGGCGCCTTAGACTTTCAGGATGGGGCATCTCTTCAATCAAATCTTGTCTGCACTCCTCTGTCATAAGCCACCTTAACTCTGCATGGCTCATGCTAAGGGGTAGTTGAGCCCTTAAATGTCGAATTAGCGTGTGCAGACTTCCATGGTGAGTCGAGGACATTGGCATGGCTTCTGTGGGAAAACTAGTACAGAGGACCATCTCGGGAAGGCTTCTTGCCGGGACATCCATACCTTTCAATTAATGAGTGAGGAGAGGTTTCAACCACCCTCTCTCTTCTTCATTCACTTCGAGAAAGTATCTAGATGGAGATCAAGTTGAACTGGCACCTGGGGAACACAGTGATCTTTTCTGCAGCTAAACCCGATGCTTCGGCCTTTTGCGCAGTTCTTTCTATCACCCCCAAGTGACCACGGGCTGTGACCTTGTGCCTATCTTCAAAGGCGCTTTCGGCGCCTCGCGTCTCGCGGTTGGGAGGAGCTAGTCTTCGATCTTCAAAGTTGGGAGGGGCGAGGAGGCGATGGAGCTCAATCACTCACCACGTGTCCGTCTGGATGGACGACCTTGATCATCTCGGCAATACTGTGTAGCTCTTTTTACTCTTGGTTCCCTCCACATGTAACCATCGGCTAAGGCTTAAGTGCTAGCACCTCTCGCAACCTCGCGACCTCGCTGGTTGAATCATCGAGTTTTCACCCTCCTATTCCATGAGTTCTCGAGATCTGAGAATTCAACGGAGCGCTGACTTTTGTCTTCAGGCAACGCATGTCCACCCTTCGGCCATGCGGGTCCAACCTTATGATCTGCCATGTGCCCACACGAAACTCGATTCTCGACACTTCGCGACTCACGAATCCTAACGCCGATACTTCGGGACTTCTTGCGGTGAGATCCCGAGGGCTTCCTGCCACCTGTATTCCAACAGTTGGAATCTTGCTTCTCGCAATATCGCGATCCCCACAACCAATTTCTCGGGTATTTTCTTACGAGACTCCAATATTGCGCTAAACTTCGCATGACTCAGCTGAGTACAATTACCCGCCGACCGCTGATCTGCTTTGCGAAATAGACCTTGGATGCTGCCGACGACATTTTTCCTGCTCGCTTGACTTGTTATTTGGAAAAATAGGGATTCTCTTGTGCTGCACTTGAGCGTTTCGTGCAACTTGCAGACTCGAATGCTCTAGAGCTCGTGACAAGAATTATCACTAACACTTTCAACATTTCTTGCCACCTTAANACCACGTGTCCGTCTGGATGGACGACCTTGATCATCTCGGCAATACTGTGTAGCTCTTTTTACTCTTGGTTCCCTCCACATGTAACCGTCGGCTAAGGCTTAAGTGCTAGCACCTCTCGCAACCTCGCAACCTCGCGACCTCGCTGGTTGAACCATCGAGTTTTCACCCTCCTATTCCGTGAGTTATGGAGATGTGAGAATTCAACGGAGCGCTGACTCCTGTCTTTAGGCAATGCATGTCCACCCTTCGGCCACGCGGGTCCAACCTTATGATCTGCCATGCGCCCACACGAAACTCGATTCTCGGCACTTCGTGACTCGCGAATCCTAATGCCGATACTTCAGGACTTCTTGCGGTGAGATCCCGAGGGCTTCATGCCACCTGTATTCCAACGGTTGGAATCTCGCTTCTCACAATATCGCGATCCTCACAACCAATTTCTCAGGTATTTTCTTACGAGACTCCGATATTGCGCTAAACTTGGCATGACTCGGCTGAGTGCAATTACCCGCCGATCGCTGATCTGCTTTGCGAAATAGACCTTGGATGCTGCCGACGACATTTTACCTACTCGCTTGAATTGTTATTTGGAAAAATAGGGATTCTCTCGTGCTGCACTTGAGCTTTTCATGCAACTTGCAGACTCGAATGCTCTAGAGCTCGTGACAAGAATTATCGCTAACACTTTCAACATTTCTTGCCACCTTAAATGCATTCTCCAATGATTTGGGTTCCCAAAGGAGAACCTCATGTTGAATGTTATCCTTTAAAGTTCCTATGAATACATCAACCAAGTGCACATCTAGAATATTTGTTACCTTTATTTTCAATCTTTGGAAGTTCTCAATGTGCTCAGTAATTGAACCCTTTTGCTTGAGATTTATCAATTGGCTAAAGAAGGTATTGCTCCTAGTATCCTCATAGTGTGCTATCATTTCTTCTGTGAAAATTGTCCAAGTGACAAGTGATTTGAGAGAACAAAGCCATAGATACCATACAAATTGATTGGGTTCTAAATATAAAGAAGTAATTTGTACCTTTTGTGTATGTGGCACATTATGTAGATCAAAGAATTGTTCCATATGAAGTATCCATGTGATTGGGTCCTTTCCATCCAAATTCCTCATATGGATCTTAGGAACGTGGTTAGTATTCAACCCAAAGTTGGAGTTTCTCCATTCTTGATTCACCTTCCTTGTTTCCTCATCATGAATTTCATGGGATACATTTTCACTTTCAGGTGTCCACTCTATTAGGAAATTTTTCAATCCTTCCATGATCTCCCATTTTAAACCGTCCATCTTATTATTTATTGCCTCAAACTTAGCTTCTATTGAATCCATCATCTCTTGTAGTTCATATTGTGTTATTTTCTTCTTTTGTAAATCATTTATGTCCCTACGCAATACTTCACCTTCATCAAAAGTCCAAGTAGGATTGTCTGGAGGCTTATTTGGTGTAGAAGTTTGATGCAGCCGCACTCCTCGGAGCACGTCCGCTTCCTCAGGACCTTATTTCTTTCTCGGCCCGAAGAACTCTAAGGTTCTTCTATTTCCCTATCCAGAAATTTTCACCCATAGTTCTCTTTGTGCGATCCCCTTCCTTGACTTATCGAAGGATCAGAACTCGCAGCTTCACAAGTTCACTGTCGATCACTGGGCTCTCAAATCCCCGAGACATGATGGTCAGTCAATCGCTGAATTTTCTCTTTACTCTATCAGAACTTCCACGCTATCGTGATATTGCCACTCGCGAGGTTGAATAACTTCCACATCGACTCTCGATGCCCGAGACGCCGAAAATCGCGATCTCGCTCCCTCACGACTTCGCTTCTCGTGAGGTCGAATAACTTCTACATCGACTCCCGATATACGATATCACAAGTAGATCTGACGGTGCTCGTGACTCGGAACGACGGCTCCTGCCCTCCTGAGCTTCAAAACTCTTNTTTCCCTATCGAGAAATCTGCACCCACAGTTTTCTTTGTGCGATCCCCTTCCTGGACTTATCAAAGGATCAGAACTCGCGTTTCACAAGTTCACTGTCGATCACTGGGCTCTCGAATCCCTGAGACATGATGGTCAGTCAATCGCTGAATTTTCTCTTTACTCTATCAGGACTTCCATGCTATCGCGATCTCGCCACTCGCAACTTCGCTACTCGTGAGGTTGAATAACTTCCACATCGACTCCCGATGCCCGAGACATCGAAAATCGCGATCTCTCTCCCTCACGACTTCACTTCTCGTGAGGTCGAAAAACTTCTACATCGACTCCCGATATACGATATCACGAGTAGATCTGACGATCCTCGTGACTTGGAACGACGGCTCCTGCCCTCCTGAGCTTCAAAACTCTTGATACCTTCACTGTAACCTCCTTACACCTCCGCAAGATCCAACGGCCCTCGGAGCTTCCCGAAATCTCCTCGGAGAAATTCGTCTGTCCGTTCTTCCTTATACAAATCTGCGAAATGATGAACCGTTCTTCCACAGAACTCGTCACCCTGCGTGCAAACCTGTGATGTTCCTTGCAACCTTCAAGGCACAACTTTCTTGCTTGTCCTTCAACGAATTTGAAGGCCTATCCCTCCTGAGCTTTCTTACGGCTTATAGGTCATCCGAAAGAAACTCTTTGCATGCACTCCTTGGGATAAATCTTCAACCACGACTAAGTGTTGAAGCCTTTGACCCTGCGCACTCCTGCAGTAGCAGTCTTTCAGTCCCTTTGCTCAGAATTGCAACTCTGATTCTAAACTTAGCTTGTGCACTCCTTGCATGGCTTCTGTGCCCGACTGCACGTCTGAGATGAATGAGAACAAAATATATCTCTAGCTGAACCTTTCTGTAAATGCACTTCTTTCGGACAATTTGACTGCACTCCTTGCAGGAATCCCTTGGCTCAATTAGAGAAACAATTGAAACTCATTCACTCTTCCTCTCAGACTTCAACCCAACCATGAAATCACATACACAACATATAGAAGCAAATGTATGACAGGAAGTAAACATTCATGACCATATTAACATAAATACATAGAGAATAACACAGGCCATGAATTTGAATCAGAACTCTTTCTATTAATTCAAATGTCTGTACATGGGTGTTCTTCATACAATTCTATGCACGCTCTCCTCTTCTGAATGCTCTAGCTCAGGCTAATGTTACAATGTACAAAGGAGGGTGTCTATATCCATTTTC
The DNA here is from genome assembly GCA_032191745.1 of Picea mariana. Taxonomy (NCBI): domain Eukaryota; kingdom Viridiplantae; phylum Streptophyta; class Pinopsida; order Pinales; family Pinaceae; genus Picea; species Picea mariana. The sequence continues at coordinate 61,066 of JASDQU010503442.1, read as the reverse complement.
CCTCTTGGACTCTAAAGCTATCAAATCTAGAATTAAATTCCTAGCTACCTGCATTAACTATATTAAATTCCGAATATCTACCTAAGGANAATGCACTCCTTGTGGACAATTTGACTGCACTCCTTGCAGGAATCTCTTGGCTCAATTAGAGAAACAATTGAAACTCATTCACTCTTCCTCTCAGACTTCAACCCAACCATGAAATCACATACACAGCATATAGAAGCAAATGTATGACAGGAAGTAAACATTCATGACCATATTAACATAAATACATAGAGAATAACACATGCCATGAATTTGAATCAGAACTCTTTCTATTAATTCAAATGTCTGTACATGGGTGTTCTTCATACAATTCTTTGCACGCTCTTCTCTTATGAATACTCTAGGTCAGGCTAATGTTACAATGTACAAAGGAGGGTGTCTATATCCATTTTCCCTCTTGGACTCTAAAGCTATCAAATCTAGAATTAAATTCCTAGCTACCTGCATTAACTATATTAAATGCGGAATATCTACCTAAGGACGAGAGCTATCTGCTCAAGGTCCATTACAATATACAAAGTGTGCCTTCATAAATGGCTTCATTAAAGACTTGCACAATAATCTCAAAGTGTCTTCCAAAATTTGGTGTTGGCTTGTCCAGCTGGTCTCCACTTCCACGCAGGCTCACTTGACGTGGGCGATGCTCCTGCATCATACTCCTCGGCTTGAAAAATTTCATGGGCTCCTATCCATGAGCTTCTTCATGGTCTGTCCATGGTTCTGTATCACTTCTTCACTCTCCCAGCTAGCATCTTCCACTGGATGATTCTTCCACTTGACCAGATACTCGAAGTATTCTTTTCTTTTGGTCTTCTTACCCACTCTCTTGTCTAGTATGCATTCCATCTGCGGCTTTTCTGCAACTGGCAATTGTTTCAACCACTAGATAACTGGCTCCTCTGTTCCAGTTTCTGCTTCTCCAGCTCTGTATGGGTATAAGTCTGCAACATTGAATATCAGAGATATCCTGATGCCATCCGACAACTCAATCTCATAAGCATTTTATCCAAATTTTCTCAAGACCTTGCATGGTCTGATTTTCTTCATCTTCATTTTATTGTATGTTCCCCTCGAGAACCTTTCTTTCCTCAAGTGTGCCAGAACTAGATCGCCAACTTCAAACTGAAGTTGTCTCCGATGCTGATCTGCTCTGTGCTTGTGCTCCTGACTTGAACTCTACAGTCGCTCCTTCACCTGGCTGTGAAGTTCTTTCATCGCCTCAGTGAACTCTTCTGCACTAGCACTGCTAGTAGCAGTCCATCTTGAATTTCTCAACTCAGAAAATCCCCTCGGATGTGTGCCATATACAATCTGGAATGGACTCTTACCTATGCTTTGATTCACAGAGTCATTGTATGCGAACTCTGCTTGCGGCAATATGCTATCCCAGCTGCTATGGTGCTCTGTCACCAAGCTTCTCAATAAGTATCCCAGACTTCTATTGACCACTTCTGTTTGTCCATCCATATGAGGATGATACACAGAACTAAATTCCAAATTAGTTCCTAGCTTCTTCCATAAGGTCCTCCAAAAATGCCCTATGAATTTCGTGTCTCTGTCCGAAACTATACTTTTTGGTAATCCATGAAGTAGAATGACCTCTTTAAAAAACAAGTTTGCAATGTGAGTCGCATCACTGGTCTTATGGCATGGAATGAAATGTTCCATTTTAGAAAACCTATCCACGACCACAAATATTGAATAAACACCTCTTTGTGTCCTCGGCAAACCCAATACAAAATCCATACTTATCGCCTCCCATGGCCTCTCTAGTATGGACAATGGATGATAAAAACCTGCATTTTGCTTCCTCCCCTTGGAATGCTGGCAAATCCTGCACCTGTGAATGAACCTCTTAACATTTGCACGCATACCTGGCCAAAAATATGATTCACTCAGCTTCGCGAATGTTTTGTCATGGCCAAAATGTCCTGCCAATACTCCGCTGTGTTTCTCCTTTAACAAGTTCTCCCTCATGGAGCAATTTGGAATACACAGTTGATTGCCTCTGAACAACAATCCTTCCTGGATCATATAATCTATCCATGGGCTTTTGTCTCTGAGAAATGGATTTTCTGCTACTTCATACGCTTCTGCAAATTCTGCATCTCCTGCAGACATGTCCCTGAGATTATCAAAACCCAAGGTTTTGACTCGAAACTCCTGCAGCAACAAACATTTCCTACTCAAAGCATCAGCCACTTTGTTAGCAGTACCCGAAATATGCTTAATCACAAACGTGAAATTCTACATATATTCTACCCATTTTGCATGTTTCTGATTCAACTTCTCCTGTTGAGTCACAAACTGCAGTGCATGATTGTCGCTGTACAGTACAAATTCTATTGGGATCAAGTAATGCCTCCACTTCTTCAACGCCTATGTGATAGCATAGAATTCTTTATCATACATGGAGTATTTCAATTTTGCTTCATCCAACTTCTCGTTGAAATATGCAACTGGCCTGTCCTCCTGACTCAAGACCGCTCCTATGGCAAACCGACTTGCATCACATTTGACCTGGAATGTTTTCTTGAAATCTGGCAACACCAAAACCGGTTGTTCTGTGATCTTCCGCTTCAACAGATTGAAGATTTTCTCAGCCTCTTCTGTCCAGTAAAAATACTTATGTCGCTTCTTTACTGTATCCATCATTGATGTGCTAATTCCACTGAAATTCCTGATGAACTTTCGGTAGAAACTAGCCAAACCATGAAAACTCCTCACCTTGAAAATATTTCTTGGTGATGGCTAATTTTTAATTACCTCCACCTTATTCGGATCCATCCTCAACTCATTAGCTGAAATAACAAAACCCAAGTAAATGATCTATGTCTTCATAAATGAGGACTTCTTCATATTAATCAACAACTTCTCCTGCTATAGCTTTCTCATCACTGTAGCCAAATGATTCAAGTGTTCTACCATTGACTTACTGTAAATCAGTATGTCATCCAAATACACAATGACAAATTTTCCGATGAACTCCCTCCGGACTTCATTCATCAACCTCATAAAGGTACTCGGTGCATTCATCAAACCAAACGGCATGACAAGCCATTCATACAGACCTTTGTTTGTTTTGAAGGTTGTCTTCCATTCATTGCCTTCTCTCATGTGAATCTGGTGGTATCCGCTCTTTAGATCAATCTTTGAAAACTAATTTGCCCCGCTTAGGCAATCCATCAGATCGTCCATCCTCGGCAGTGGAAACCTATACCTGATGGTTATTTTGTTGATCGCTCTTGAGTCGGTACACATTATCCATCCTCCATTCTTCTTCGGACTGAGTACTGTTGGAACAACACATGGACTCAAACTTTCCCTGACCAATCCTTTGTCCAACAAATCTTGAACTTGCCTTATAACTTCCTCATTTTCCTGCGGCGTCAATCTGTACACGGCTTTGTTTGGAAAACTTGATCCTGGTATGAGGTCTATATGATGACTCAAACTCCTCATCAATGGCAACGAATGAGGTAGTTCGTCCACTATGATGTCAGCAAACCCTTCCAGCAGTTCCTGAACCTCATCTGGTAAGTCATCCACTCTTGTGATAGTCAGAACAATCCTCGGTTTCCTGACAACAAAGAATTGTGGATCTTCCTTCTTCTTAACCTCTGTAAGAAGTTCCTTCCCACTCATGAGAATTACAGTATTGCTTACTTCCGTCTTCACCTCCTTATCCTTTATCGGAAGCAACATATGGGTTCTCCCATTCTTTTCCAGGGTATATGTGTTCATTCTCCCATCATGAATCACATTTCTGTCATATTGCCATGGTCTACCCAGCAATAGATGACATACATCCATGGGAATAACATCACATAAAATCTTATCATTATACTCACCTATTTTGAATTCAACCAAGCATTGTTTAGTAACAGTTACCTGGTGCCCTTTTTGTAGCCATGAAACTCTGTATGGGCTTGGATGATCAATCGTCTCTAGCTCCAGCTTCTCTACCATCTCTGTTGAAACGAGATTATCTCTGCTACCGCTGTCCACAATGACCTTGCACACCCTGTCCTTGGTTTTGCAAGAAGTCCTGAACAATCTGGTCCTTTGGACCGAGTCCTCCACCTCCTTCTCGGGTGTCAAAAGAAATTTCCACATCATAAGTGATCTTCTGCCTTCAGCGTCTTCTTCTTCAACATCCCGCCTCTACGCTTCGGTGATGTGAGCTTCACCAATGTCCTTCTTTTTCTCTGGACACTCGTATGACTTGTGCCCATTCTTTCCACATGTGAAGCATGTAATTACTCCACCTCTGCCTCTACCTCGACCTCTAGTACGAGGAAAATTATTTCCATCAGCATAATCTCCCCTCTTCTCTGTATGATGCCCTTTCTGTTCTGCATATGGCCTTCTCTGTGAGGTTCCCCCTCTTTCATCTTTACCCTGAGGTTTCTTCCATTCCTCCTTGGGCTTCTGCTATTTCTCCTGGGCAACTGCTTTGCCTCTGGGCTGACTCCTGCCTCGGCCTCGCTGACCTTGCTTACGGCTCAGCTTCTCTTCTACTTTCAGAGCCATCTGATAAGAATCCTCCACAGTTCGGACGGTTACCATGCTCAATTCATTCTGAATGTCATATTTCAGACCATTCATATATCTAGCAGCTTTTTCATCATCGCTCTCCCTATGACCTGCTCTGATGTTCAGTCGATAGAATTCCTCAGTGTATTCTTTCACTGTCATCAGTTTCTGTCTCAGGTTCTGCATTCTCCTGAACATAGTGATTTGGTAATCTCTCGGGATGAATTTTGCCTTCATCTTTGCAATCATTAGATCCCAACTCTTGATATTCTGCTTGCCTTTGCAACGTCTTTCATCTTGTAGCTCATCCCACCATAATGCGACATGTCCCTTCAAGCGCGTAATAGCATGCTTGACTTTCTTATCCTCTTGAATATCTTCGTAATCGAAGTATGTGTCGAGAGCTCTAATCAAATCTAGCAGCTCCTCGGCATCCAAGTTTCCCTCATAAACTGGAATGTCCATTTTTGCCTTTGCACCCATCCTGGAAATGGCTTTGATCAACCACTCGGTTGATGCATCTTCAGCTACAACCTCCTCTTCGCGTTCGGCTTCAACTTCATCCTCCGAATCGCTAAAATCCCCTACACTAGCTGTGCGTCTCTGAGTTGTCTCCATGTCCTCGAGTCTTGCTCGTAGATCTCTCATTTGTCTCTCCATTTATGGATTGACTACCTGCCTGCCTCTTCTTCGCACCTCCCTGTCCTCTGGATCAAGTGACTGTCTTTCTCTTCTCGGTGACATGGAAAATTCTCTTCTCTGTTACAGAAAGAAAAGAGACATTCCCGCTCTGATACCCCTCTTGATGCAGGCGCACTCCTCGGAGCACATCCGCTTCCTCAGGACCTTCTTTCTTTCTCAGCGCAAAGAACTCTAAGGTTCTTTTATTTTCCTATCGGGAAATCTGCACCCACAGTTCTTTTCGTGCGATCCCCTTCCTTGACTTACAGGAGGATCAGAACTCGCGGCTTCGCAAGTTCACTGTCGATCACTGGGTTCTCGAATCCCCGAGAACCGATGGTCAGTCAATCACTGACTTTTCTCTTTAATCTATCGGGACTTCCACGCTATCGCGATCTCGCCACTTTCAACTTCTCTACTCGCGAGGTTGAATAAATTCCACATCGACTCCCGATCCCCGAGACGTCGAAACTCGTGATCTCGCTCCCTCTCGACTTTGCTTCTCGCGAGGTCGAATAACTTCTATGTCGACTCCCGATATACGATATCACGAGTAGATCTAATGGTCCTCGTGACTTGGAACAATGGCTCCTGCCCTCCTGAGATTCGAACCTCTTGATACCTTCACTGTAACCTCCTTTCACCTCCGCAAGATCCAACAGCCCTCGGAGCTTCACGAAATCTCCTCGGAGAAATTCATCCGTCCGTTCTTCCTTATACAAATCTATGAAATGATGAACCATTCTTCCACAAAACTCGTCACCCTGCACGCAAACCTGCGGCGTTCCTTGCAACCTTCAATGCACAACTTTCTTGCTTGTCCTTCAACGAATTTGAAGGCCTATCCCTCCTGAGCTTTCTTACGGCTTCCAGGTCCTTTGAAAGAAACTCTTTGCACGCACTCCTTGCGGAAAATCTTCAACCACGACTGAGTGTTGAAGCCTTCGACCCTATGCACTCCTGCAGCAGCAGTCTTTCAGTCCCTTCACTAAGAATTGCAACTCTGATTCTAAACTTATCCTGTGCACTCCTTGCACGGCTCATGTTCTCGACTGTACCTCTGGGACGAATGAGAACAAAAGCTATCTCTAGCTGAACCTTTCTGTCAACGCACTCCTTGCGGACAATTCGACTGCACTCCTTGCAGGAATCCCTTGGCTCAATTAGAGAAACAATTGAAACTCATTCACTCTTCCTCTCAGACTTCAACCCAACCATGAAATCACATACACAACATATAGAAGCAAATGTATGACAGGAAGTAAACATTCATGAGCATATTAACATAAATACACAGAGAATAACACAGGCCATGAATTTGAATAAGAACTCTTTCTATTAATTCAAATGTCTGTACATGGGTGTTCTTCATACAATTCTCTGCACGCTCTTCTCTTCTGAATGCTCTAGCTCAGGCTACTATTACAATGTACAAAGGAGGGTGTCTATATTCATTTTCCCTCTTGGACTCTAAAGCTATCAAATCTAGAATTAAATTCCTAGCTACCTGCATNAATTCTGACTATCTACCTAAGGACGAGAGCTATCTGCTCAAGGTCCATTACAGTATACAAATTGTGCCTTCATAAATGGCCTCATTAAAGACTTGCGCAACAATCTCAAAGTGTCTTCCAAAATTTGGTGTTGGCTTGTCCAGCTGGTTTCCGCTTCCACGTGGGCTCTCTTGATGTGGGCGATGCTCCTGCATCAAAGTTACCTTTTTTGGTGAGACATTGGCCAACTATGACTTTAAACCTTGATTTTCAGGTGGTTCTGCTAGACAATCTTCCTTTTATTATATCTCCAAAATTTCAGCCCTTATGAGAATAAAATTTTATTTTTTATAGGTCTCTAATATTTCTTATCTTCAATGCCACAGGTCTGATAAAAGTTGTATGTGCCAAGGGGAATTTACGACAACTTCCCCACAACTTGTTAATGTTTGGCCTTTCCAGGAAATCTCACTTGTATAGCATGCCCTGCACAAAATAATTGATATAAAATTATGAAACTCATACCAGAACTACTACGGTCTGTCCACTATCTAATGCATCTAGTCTCACTTAATTTGGATACTCTAAAAAGCATTTATGATTGTTTTACCCTGAACACATGCTTGAGTTCAAGGTCTGAAACGTTATAGAAAAAAATTTATAACGAAAATTCCACAATGACTCAATTCATGATGATTCCAGAACCCTATCTTACAAATGATATATCTCTGAAATTATAAGGTCTCAGGAGATGAATTTTTAACCCTACGTACCTTGATCCGTCTACTAAATATCCTACAAGCAGTTCCTTCTGAATCGTTGTAGAAAAAAGTTATAGCGAAAATTTCACGGTGTCACAGATGTAGCAGTGAAACCCCAAGACCTTGAGCTCTGATACCATATGTTAATAACCAAATATCAATATATCATAGAAAAATCTCATAAGAAGTACTCAACACCTTGAATAAGAGATAATTTCAGATAATAATCCTCTTCGAGTGGGCAACCTCCTTTTACCCCACATAAATGTTCAAGTACAAGATGATTCCAAATGAAAATGTCTCCTTGGTATATATAGGAGACTAGGAGGTATAATTACAACTAATGGAATAA